>PVKA01005763.1:0-88277 GCA_004027165.1 Ctenomys sociabilis
GAAATTGTATGGGACAGAGAGGACTATCTTTCATTCTGTGGTCTATACTCAGACCCTTGGTGACAGCACAGGGTCGACTGCTGGACCCCGAGGCAGGACGGCATTGAGTGGTGGCTACTGTAGCAGCTGGGGGCCCAGAGGCTGGGAAAGTCTGTCATGAGGTCTTTCTCTGAAGCAGAGTAGCTGGCCTTAGACCAATGAGCTGCCCCAATCAGTTTAAAGCCCATGAGCATTACACAGTTCTCTTGCAGTTAGGAGCTGGAAGCCCCTTTGCAGAGGGCTACTAGTTCTTTCCTACTTACCTTTTTCTAACACTGAGTAGAATCCTCCTCCCCTTCAGGCAGTTAGTCAACATTGAAGTGGCAATTTGTTTTACTCTTATCTCTGAATTTTTATTCTGAATCTCTGTGCTTTTTAGGGCTCCCTGTCACTTCCTTGCTGATTTCCAGAATTCTACTTCAATTATTCTCACTGACATACAGTGTCTTCTTCGTTGTCCTAATTTTCCTCTGAGGCAGGGTGATGCCCAGGGCATCTCCATGCTGCCATCTTTGATCCTGTCAGCATTGTTTGTCTTATAAAAGCCGAGGCACATCAAAGATATGATTTGAAAAGAAGATCAAATGGGGATGGGGGGATGGCTCAGTGGAATAAGCACTTGCCTGGCAAGTGCAGGGGCCTGAGTTCAATCCCCAGTTCTGCCAACAAAAAGAAAAGGAAAGAAAGAAAAGAAGACCAATCTAGACACACTCATAATCATTGAAAAATCTGGGGTCCTGAGCACTCTCACAGTACATGAAGCCAAAGTGACTATAGAGATGAAAAAGATCCCCATACAAAAGCATTTCAATCTGGAATTTCAAAGCAGATGCAACCAAATGCCTACTTGATAATTTAAAATATCTCAGCAAAGAACTAGAAAATTTAAATTTAAAATCAACATTATTTAAAAAATGAAATGACCATTACAAATTAGACCAAAACCTTAAATATTTTGCTCTAAACCTTGCTTTTCCTGTTTAATTTTTTTTTTTTATATTTCGCCCCAACTCACCAATTTTTAATATGTTGCACATTTGCACCACAGTTCTCTCGTCCTGTATTTGTGCAGACACATGCGTGTACATGGTTATTTGAACCATTTGTTTGCATCCACCATGGTCCTTTACCCTCATCATAGGAAAAATTGAGAGCAGTTAGATTTTATAGTGTTTATTTGAGCAAGAAAAGAGTTTTAAAACCGGGCAGTACTCCAGACCAAACATTGTTCAAAATGCTCTGCCCTAGCACATGTACAAATTACTGTATGTTTATAGCCAGAAGACAGTGCTGTAGTGGCACAACCTGATTGCTGAGAGCTGACATTTCCTCAGGGTAGGGTTCCTTCAGCTCTCCATACTTGGAAGGCACGTGGAGGCAAATGTCATTGAAGTGCAGAGACCAGGAAAGGCTACAGTTGTTTTGGTTCCACTCCCTCCAACTTTTTGTTATGTATATCCAGAGCACAGGTCGAATATCTTTACTACAACTGCGTTGCAATCATCAAAGTAAGGAAACTAAACATGACTTCGCTATTTCATCTGAACCCTAGCTCACGTTGCAATTTTATTGTCCAATAATGTCTCGTAGAGCGACTTCTCTCCTTTAGTGTGTGATCTAGTTCAGGATCAAGTGTTGTGCTCATTTGCTGCTCCTTTTAATCTCGTTATTCTAGGGTAACCTTCCAGCCTTTTGCAATATTGTACAACATGAGGGCTTTTTTTACATTTAAAAAGATTTGATTGAGATAAAACTACCATAATCTATGATCATTTTGTGAAGTGTAGATATGTATCCAACTGAAATGATCCCTGTAATTGAGATAACAAGCACACCCATCCCCACCAAATGTTTCCTCCTCTCTTTCCGTCATTTCTCTCCAGCCATCCAGTATTTACCAGTTCATATTTTGAGAATTTTAGATAAATGGAACAATAAAGTACTTACTGCTGTTTTGGATTCACAGTGATGATCACTGATGTTAAGATTCAGCAATGCTTCATCCTTTGTTTCTTTTTTTTTCCATGTATGTGTTTGGTACAGCATCTCACTATACAGCTCAGACTCGGAGTGATTCTCCTGCTTTCAGCCTCCCCAGTGCTGGGATTACAGGCGTAAACTACCACACCCATATTCTGGCTGGCTCAGCACACCCTGGGCGGGGCCAGCACAGCACGCTGGGGACTGTAGCTGGCTGAGCCATCTGGCCCACCCCGATGCCGATTTTTTTGTAAGTGGCAGGAAATGGCATCTGCTCCAACCCTTTATCCCCTTCCCCTGCCTTCCCTCACCCTTTCTCCATCACTTCTAAAAGAAATATCTCCTTATTTCCTATACTATGTGTTTTATTTTGTTCCTTATATTTCGGGTTTCATATAAAAGAAGCCATGCGCTGTTTAAGCTTATGTCTCTGGTTTTACTTCACTTAATATTCACAAGGTGCATCCATTTTCCCAGAAATGACTCTAAGTTCATTTTTCTTTATGGCACAGTAGTACTTCATTGTGGACCAGTACCACACGTTCTTTATCCATTCATCTGTTGAGGAGTGCATAGGCAACTTCAAGAATTAGCTGTCATGAACTGTGCTGCAAAAGACAAGAGTCTGTCTGTAGCACTGTGATACACTCGCTCAAACTCATTCGGGAGGACAGCTGGGCTGAATGGAATTTCTAGTTGTGCTTTTCCAAAGAACCCCCTTATTGATTTCCATAATGACTGTACTAGTTTACATTGTTACCTGTGGTGCAGAAAGGTTCATTTTTCTCTGCAGCCGTGCCACCATTTGTTGTTATTTTATCTCTCTCTCCTTTTTTTTTTTGACAGGATCTCACTGTGTAGTTTGGGGCTGGCCTTGTGCTCACTTTTGCAGCCCCCAGGCTGAGTCTTGAATCACAGACACCCTCCTGGCCCAACTCCCCCCCCAGGGCGGGGATTACAGGCGTGTGCCGCCACGCCCACTTCCGGGCCCACACACTAAGCACTGCATCTGGGGCTGAGACCCCATGGCGTGTGGGGCTGGGGTCCGAACTCAGGCCCTTGTGCTTGGAGGCAGCTGCTTATGCCTCTGAGCCTTCACTCAGGTCCTTTCTTGTAACTCTTGATGATAGTCATTCTTCCTGAAGCAAGGTGGAATTTCAGCCTTTTAATTTTCAATTCTCTAATGGCCAGAGGTTCTGAATATTTTTTTCGTGTACATACTTCCACTTGTACTTCTGTAAAGTTCTCTATTCATTTCTGTGGCCCATTTTTGATTTGGTCTTTCATTCTGGGGGGAGTCTAGCTTATTTCTAGTTCTCTATATAGTCCAGGGCCAGCCAAATAGGCCGCCTGCAAGCAGGTGCAGGGGCCGGAAGGTTCAATCCTCGGGCCGGCTGTGGCCCTGCCCCCTCAATCGCGCCGAGACGGCAATTGAGCCTGGGCACGATGGTGTGTGCCTGTGAGCGCAGCTCTGGGAGGCTGTAAACAGGCAGGTGACTGGGAGTCCGATCTGGCAGTGAGACCCTGAGCGCCCTGTAGACTCTTCCCTAAAATACAGTATATATATATATATATATTCCAGATATATGTATATTCCAGATATATGTATATTCCAGATATATGTATATTCCAGATATATATATATATTCCATATATATATATTCCATATATATATATATATATATATATATATATATATATATATATATATATATATATATCTTCCAGATATTGGTGGTCATCTGTCCAAGGAATAGCTGGTGATTTATTATCTATCCTATATGTTGGTTGTTTTCACTGTGCAGAAACTTTAATTTGATACGATCCCATTTGTCGATTCTTGATATTATTTCTTAGGCGCTCAGTGTTCTGTCCAGAATGTCCACGCCTTCAGGATTTTTGGCTATTGTATCTTCCCCCAGATTCTGTTTTAACACTTATATCTTGAATCCATTTTGATTTCAGGTTCATACTTGCTGAAACACATGAGTCTGGATTACTTTCTTCTGCATGTAGATAGCCATTTTTTTCAGTTTTGAAGAATGTATCTTTCTCCACTGTGTTCTGGGCTCCTTTATTTAAGACCAAGTAGCTGAATGTGCCTGGGATGGTTTCTGCATTCTCTGTTGTGTTCCACTGAGCTATTTATCTGTTTTTTTTTTTTTGTTTTTTTTTTGTCAGTACCCTGCTGTTTTTGTTGCTCTAGCTTTGTAATACAACTTGAAGCCCAGGACTGTGATGACTCCTGCCTTGTTCTTATTACCTGCGATTGTTTTCTCTAATTTTGTGAGAAATCCTCTTGCTATTTTGACTAGGCTTAGGGCTGGCCAAATAGCTCAGTGGATTAAAGTGCCTGCAAGCAGGCACAGGGACCAGGGTTTAATACCTGGGCCTGCTGTGCCGGCCCCATCCCCAGTGCACTGAGATGGCATTGAGACAGGGTGTGGTGGCACATGTCTGTAATCCCAGCTCTTAGGAGGCTGTAAACAGCCAGATCACTGTGAGTCCAATCTAGTAGTGAGACCCTTTACACCCTCTAGACCCTTCTTTAAAAAAAAAAAAAAATATATATATATACACACACACACACACACACACACACACACACACACACACACACACACACACAGATATTTTTTGCCTGGGCTTGTGTTAAATCTATGCATTAGTTAGAAAGTGTGGCCGCTATACTACCTGGTTGGGCTTATCTGGGAACAGGGCTGTCTTTGCATTGTCTGATATTCTCTTCGAGCTCCTGTTGCACAGTAGTGTAGTTTTTATTGTAGAAACCTTTTACTTTTTTGGTTAGGTTAATTCCTAAGTACCTAATTTTTCTTGATACTATTGTGAATGACATGGCCCTCATTTCTTATTGAATTCATTGTTGGTGTACAGGAATGCTATTGATTTTTTTTTTTTTTTGTTGTTGTTGTTGTTGCCAGCTCAGCTCATGCTGAGGGCTGGAATGGCATGTGGTACTGGGGATTGAACCACAGTCCCCTGTGCCTGCCTAAGCATGCCTAAGCAGGTGCTTTAGACCACTGAGCTATCTTGCAGGCCCTGCTATTGATTTTTGCATGTTGATTTTATATCCTGCTATGCTATTTAATTTGGTTATTAATTCTAGGAGTCTTTTGTTGGAATATTTTTGGGTCCTCTATGTAGAAGATCATGTCATCTTCAAATAATAATTTGACTCCTTCCTTTCCTATACATTTCTCTTTCGTTTCTTTCCCTTATTTATTGCTCTGGTTAATGTTTTGAGTACTGTATTGAACAGAAGTGGTGATAGTGGACATTCTTATCTTATTCTTGATTTTAGAGGAAAGTTTTCAGCTTAGTATGATGTTGGCAGTAGGTTTTTTTTTTTTTTTTTAATGAATTGCCTTTATCATCTAGAGATAGCTTTTCTCTGGGCTAGTGCTGCTGGCCTAGTGTGTCTTTTCTCCCTGGAGCTTCTCTTAGGGCATTCAGCTTCCTCGCAGTAAAGTCAGTTGGTTAGCTGGCAACTCTCCTTCTCTGTGCAGAGGAGAAACAATGCACAAAGCAGGCTTGGAGTTGGTGAATGGCCATCACCAGGACGTGAACCCAATGGGTGTGCAGCTGGGCAGGGGAGAATACCACACAGGGGCAGGTTCCTTTCACAGTATGGGTTCCTTCCATCATTCTGACAGAAAGCAAGGATATGCTAAAAACTGAAGAGCTGATGTCATAGCAACCTAGGACAGATTCAAGGGGGGTCATCTCTGCCCCCCTCCAATGCAGGACATCATTTCAAGGACAATAATCAATTATGAAAGCTATACTGGTAAAAAACAGGAACAAATAAGTTAGATTTATATAAAAAGTATAACTCAATGCAAAGCCAAGCCATGGTATTGAATTCCATTTCTTAGTCTGTAGGTCTAATTTAGAGGCAAGACCAAGTGGATTGTTCATTACTATGGAGAACCTCCGGTAGGACTCTCCTTGAAAGAAGAGTTGTCTCCATTTTGGCTAAACTTGGCCCTATTTCCATGTATTGATATGTACAGAGCTCGCTAGGACTTTTCCTTATCCTCTCAGTTGGCGTTAAGCAATACAACTCTTTAAAGCAGTGATGCCCCACCTCTAGCTCCCAGGTAGTATGTCTGACCCTAGGCCTTGCTGTCTGCTGAGATTGAACCTCGAGAAAAGAGGTTGTGACGTCTCAGGACATGACAGATTACACATCAGAACTGAAGTATGAACCCCACATAGATATTCTCCTAACCTGTGATACGCAGATTACTGTCTGCGGATGTCTGCATATCACAGGGGTGACTTCATGCCTCTCACCTAACCCAGCTCACAGCACTCAGTGCACTTCCTGTCTTTCTCTCAGCCCTGAGCCCCTCTCCTTTTCATGAATTAATAAAAGCCAGGTTTGGCCCTGGGTCAAAGCCTTTGTTTTGGTTAGCCACTGTCCTAACTGGACTTAGGACTCCTTGGTTCCCCACAGCTACAAATACGCCTTAGTCTCTTTATTTTCATCATGTGTTGCATTGGAAGTGGTAGATTGGAATTAATTTATTAGAATTCCAGGAACTTTTCCATGGGCTTACAAATGTGGGCTCCTCTGGACTGCAGTAAGGTCTGGAAAGGTATTTCTATACTTTGTCCTTTGTTCCTTTTGTATTGAAGTTTTTGCCAGGGCCACAGACATGGACTGACCCATTACTTTTTCCATGCCCTGTAAGGGCCTCCTCCTGATGCCTCTGCTCTGTCCCACCTGTGTCTCTTGCTTAGCGGTTGTCCTGTGATTTGGTGAGGCTTCACCGTTATCTTGGGGTAGAGCCCTGGTTTTCATGATCCCTTGCAGTTTTGTTTATGCCTTCATTAGCAGAGGCAGTCCATCAACTAAACTCTTAAGGAAATTCTCTTCCTCATTTGCTGGTATTTGTCAAGCTAAGTGAGTGTGAGTTTGGAAGACTTTCCTCCCCAGTTCCTGGCATACCTAGAATTCCAGCCTGATTCCTGCTCCTTTTGTAGGTAACATGTGAGAGGAAATGAAAGTGGGTATTTTTTTTTTTTTCAGAAAGTCTTGGGATTGCTCAATAAACAGTCCACTGGTTGGAGGCTGTCTCTAGAATGATTTTCAAGGTAACAAATGGCAACTTACCTGCACATAAACAACAGACACCTAATTTAGAAATGTATTTTGCTCTTAGTCCTTTATGAGCAGCTAAGCTTCAGCCAGGGACGGGTGGCCATGTGATCTGACCATATCCAAAGAAGGCAAATAGCTGGCTGTAATCAGTCAAGACAGCTTTACTTCCATTTTCTTTCTGTAAATGCTCACCAACCGGCTTGCTGATGGGGTGCTCTGAGCCCACTGTGCCTGATGCGTGAGCTGTTGTTTGCTTAAAGAGACCGTTAAATGTATTTTGGCAAAAAGTCTTATTTTATTTATTTATTTAACTTTTTTTTGTTTTGCGGAACTGGGGATTGAACTCAGGCCCTTGCACTTGCCAGGGAAGTGCTTATTCCACTGAGCTATCTCCCTGGCCCCTATTTATTTATTTTTAAATGTATTTGGTTATTGCAGGGTCTTACTACACAGCTTGGATTCATGGTGATCCTCCTACTGGTATTACAGACATGTGCCACTATGCCTGGACTCTGGCCAGCTCAGCCTGCCCTGCAGCTGGATCAATGCTGCATGTGGTGCCAGAGATCAAACTGCTGTCCCTGTACTTGCCTAAGCAGGTGCTTTAGTCCACTGAGCTGTCTCACTGGTCCCCTGGAGATCTGGCCCATGGGGGGAAAACGGGGTGGGTATAAGTTTCTCTGTCTCCCAAAGTTGCAAAGTCATCTTGTCTTCCAAACTGTCCCCTTGAGGGCCCAGCCCTGTCTGACTGGAATATTTTTATCTAGCTTACCTGCCTGCAGCACTGTCACTTTCCTCCCGGCTGTCCAGCCAGCCACATTTGGCTGTGTGTCACTTCCCTACCACCCCAGCCTGCCCTGATGCCACATCAGACCACCTGGGCTTCAATGCCATCCTGTCCAGTGTACCCAGGCTGCCTACCTTGTTCTCCTGTTGGCCTGCACTCACAAACGCTTTCACCCATTCTCTCTTTCTTAATGAATTTCCTTCTGACAGACTATATGACATTTGCTTTACTTATTGTCTATTCCTCCACCCCTGCAAGATTCAAACCTTCATGAGATCAAGAAATTTAATTCATCTTAAATGCCTAAAAAAAGCCTGGCACCTGTAAATTTCTGCTGAGGGATCTAGGGCAGTGGTGGCCAACCTGTGGCATGCGTGTTGTTTTGGTTTTAAGACAAAAGTTGTTCATGTATGTTTATTTTTTTCTTAAACTGAAACTTCAGTCTTCAGGTTTAACTGCAGTGTTGGCACTGGGTGATCAATAAGTGGGTGATAGGTTGTGTTTCTGTACTCATCTCTAAGAGATTCGCTGTCACTGATCTAGGGTGCGTTGAGCTCCTGTACCTAGGTCAGAAAAATGATTTGTACTCAGGAAGTCAAAGGAAAAGTGGCAGGACAATGAAAGCTTCTGTTAGGAGGACAGCTGAGTCTGATGGCTCACTTTTCTTGCAGGTACGCTGGCTAGAGATTACAGGCTCAAAGTGTACCAAGAATTGTCTCAGCCTACGTGCAGGATTTGTCGGAAACAAAGGAGACAGGTTAAACAATAAACCTGCTGATAGGGACTTTTGGGAACATTAACTAGAAAGACCAAAGAGAAAGATGAAAATGAATCAGTCCACTCCATCAGAATGTGTACCAACTCTAATGAAAAGTTATAAGGGAGGAAAAGGTTGAATTCATCCCTTCCATTATTCTTGGATTGCACACTATTATCCCATTCCATCTAGCCCAGAATCTCTCACAATGATAATCAACTACACTAGCGTAATCTTCTATAAAAATTTGTTTCAGGGCCAGCGAGACAGCTCTGTGGACTAAGTGCCTGCTTAGGCAAACTCAAGGACTGGAGTTTGATCCCGGGCACCACATGCCACACCAGCCCCGCTCCTGAGCACGCTGAGCCAGCAACTGAGACTGGGCATAGTGCCACATGCCTGTAATCCCAGCACTGGGGAGGCTGAAAACAGGAGAATCACTGTGAGTCTGAGTTGCATGATGAGACCCTGTACCAAATACGTTATACATATACATATATACATATGTGTGTATATGTGTGTGTGTGTATACACCATGCCTGGGAATTTCTTTTCATTTTTGTCCAAATACATATTGAGTACTGAGTCCATTGTCTGAATTTTTTTTTTTTTTTTTTTTTTTTTTTTTTTTTTTTTTTGTGGAACCAGGGATTGAACTCAGTCCCTTGCTCTTGCCAGACAAGCACTTGTTCTACTGAGCCATCTCCCTGGCCCCCATTGTTTGAAATGTGAACAGGCCGGGTATGGAGCATGCCTGTAACCCCAGCACTTGAGAGCTGGGGCAGGAGGATTGTCTTGGGTACACAGGAAGTTTAAGGCTAGCCTGAACTACACAGCAAGACCCTGTTTCAAAAAAATTACAGGCCAGGTGTGGTGGCACATGCCTGTAATCCCAGCACTCGGGAGGCTGAGGCAGGAGGATTGTTGTGAGTTTGAGACCAGCCTGAGCTACAAAGTGAGCTTAAGGCCAGCCTGAACTGCAATAGTGAGACCCTGTTTCAAAAAGACAAAAAAAATTATAAAAAAATGAACAAATTAGTATTCTGGCTTTCAAAATTTAAGTAGTTAAAGCAGGAGAAACAAACACATAAACATTTCTGAACTTGCAAGGTAAGTATTAGGGTCCCATTGTGATTCCCTTGAAGATTATACTATTTAGAATTCAATTTAAATTTCTTATCTTGAACATCCATTGGAGATTCAGGTCACAATTAGTTAAAATGTGATAACTAATTCTAACCAGATATCTTAACATATGTTAGAAAACTCTGTAGTCCTGCTTTTGAAGTGCTCGGAATCATGGTAAACAGTTTGTATACCTGGATGCTGGATTTATGAAGCAGAAATGAAATGAGAGCAGAATAAAGTGTTCATTAGAGGAATCAGCGCCAGCTTGTCAGAAAAGATCTCAGACAGGAGACCATTTAAGGAATATGGAAACGAAGCCGGGTTGGCTGGCTTTTTGCCATCACACTCACTGACTTCTAGCTGAGCTGCTGTAGGTCAAGACGTTTATGAATTTTTTTTTTCTAAATTTCACTTTATAGTAACTTATTTGATACTAATTTGGCCAAAATGCTGTGTATAAATGGCCACTTGCATACATTTCTCTCTTAGGGTCTAACCCTCGGGCCCAGGTGAGAAGTTTTTCTGTTAAGATTTATTCCCACCAAGGCAGGCTGGCTTTCCTTGCTGGGTAGTTATGCTTCAAAAGGACTGGAAACCAGGCCCTGGAGTTGCCTGAATCAGAGAGTTACTGCTTGGATTCAAATTTTATGGCTCGATCCTATACCTGAGTTGCCCACTTCTGAGCAAACGCATTTCACGCAGGGTAGATCTGTGTAGGTGTTTGCCCACTGAATTCATATCGGGTGTATTTTATTCTGGTTTTTTTTTTTTTTTTTTCTTTTTGAGACAGGGTCTCGCTATGCAGTTCAGGCTGGCTTTAAGCTCACTTTGTAGCTCAGGCTGGTCTTGAACTCACAACAATCCTCCTGCCTCAGCCTCCTGAGTGCTGGGATTACAGGCATGCGCCACCACGCCCGGCTGTATTTTATTCTGAATGAAGAACTAACCAAAATACTTAAAAGTACTTCAGAGTTTAAATACCAGGAGAGTGAAATAGGGAGAAAGGAATAAGGGATAGCTGAACAGGAATGGCGAGAGGAAAAGGGTCACCAGGGAAAATAAGAAAATAAAACAAGGGCAGGATCAGAAACAGGTCAGGTTACCTGCTTTTGCTGCTGGAAGAAAATATGCAAGCTGGGGGTGGAAGGCACATTACACTCAGCAAATTAGACATACCCATGTATTACTAAGTTCGATCGGGCTATTGCAAACTTCATAAACGCATGCAGAAAGTCATGTAAGCTACATGAATTTTATACTTATATAAGTGAGCAATTCTCAGCATCTTCAGCATACAGCATGCCTCTTCTCTAGAAGATCTAATTTTGAAAATAACATGGGAAAATTAGAGAACAATATTGGGCTGAATAAAAAAAATTAAGAGTTATTTATTTATTTACTTATTTGGTACAGAGTCTTGCTACATAGCTCGGACTTGTAGTGATCCTTCTGTCTCAGCCTTCCCAGCGCTGGGACCACCACACCCAGTTTCAGTGGCAGGCATGTGGTACTGGGGATTTTTATTTTATTTTATTTTTGCAGTACTGGGGATTGAACTCAGGACCCTGTGCTTGTCAGGCAAGTGCTTATTCTACTGAGCTATCTCTCTGGCCCTTGTTTTTTTTGTGGATACCAGGGATTGAACCTGGGTCCAGTCTAGGCTGGCACTTAGACTGCTGAGCCATCTCCCTGACCTCAAGTTTTGTTTTCTTATTAAATACTAAGTTATATGATGGAGAGTTGAGGTACCCTTTGACATTCAGAAATGAGGGGAAGGGCCGGCCAAATAGCTCACTGGATTAAAGTGCCTGCTTAGGCAGATGCAGGGGCCTGGAGTTTGATTCCCAGGCCTGCTGTGCTGGTCCAGCTCCCAGGGTGCACTGAGATGGCAATTGAGACTGGGCATGGTGGCATGGGCCTGCAATCCCAGCACTTGGGAGGCTGTAAACAGGTGGATTCCTAAGAGTCCGATCTACACAGTGAGACCCAATACAAAGTGTCTTAAAAAGTTAGCAAAAGGTTGCACAGCAGAAGTTGCATTTGGGATGCCAATTTGTTGTTGTTAAGAACTGAAATATTCATTGGGGAAAGAAAGCTCCTGTAGAAGAGAGGGACAGAAGGGGGACCTTGAGTGGGTGGGCCCTGGGATGTCGATATTGAAAAGGGTGCCCAGGGAGGAGAATATTATGAAAATATAAATTTCCCAACTTTCTACAAACTATTTTGATATAAAAAAAAGCAAACAATTTTTAAATCCCTAGAAGTGGAGGGGATGGGATACTATATCACATACAGTGGCATGGTTATTAAAATTTTTTAATGTTGTGAAGACACAGAAAACTAAGAACTCTTGCACACTGTTGATGGAAATGTAGAATAGTGCAGCTATTATAGAAAACAATATGAAGGCATTGGCAAGATAGCTAAGAGGACTAAGAGCCTTCTTAGGCACTGGGGTTCGACCCCTGGCACCACATACCTCATGGACCCCACCAACTGGTGCTCTGAGACAGCCAACGGAGTCTGGAGGTGGTGGCACACACCTGTGATCCCAGTGCTGGGAGGGTAAAAACAGGAGAATTGCTGTGAGTCTGAGCTGTATAGTGAGACCCTGTACCAAACACATTAAAAAAAAAAAAAAGGGCTGGCCAGATAGCTCAATGGATTAAAGCACCTGCTTAGGTAGACACAGGACTCAGGGTTCTATCCCCAGTGTGACATTCTGGCCCCGCCCCTGGGGTGTGCTGAGATGGCAATTGAGACCAGGCGTGGGGGCACACGCCAGAATCCCAGCTCTTGGGAGGCTGAGAACAGGAGGATCACTGCAAGTCTGATCTATGTAGTGAGACCCTGTAGACCCTGTACTAAACACATTAATTTGATTTTTTTCTTACTAATTTTTTGGCTGGCTCAGCCTGTCCTGGTGGCGG
The DNA here is from genome assembly GCA_004027165.1 of Ctenomys sociabilis. Lineage (NCBI taxonomy): Eukaryota > Metazoa > Chordata > Mammalia > Rodentia > Ctenomyidae > Ctenomys > Ctenomys sociabilis. The sequence goes on from PVKA01005763.1 coordinate 12,750, forward strand.
GGCTGGCATGGCATGTGGTGCTGGGGCTCAAACCGTTGTCTCTGCACTTGCCTAAGTCGGCACTTTAGGGCGGGCGGACGGACCGACTGACGGGAGGGACTGGAGGCAGCAAGATGGCGCAGACTCGGGGCACCAGGAGGAGAGTCTGTTACTACTACGACGGGGATGCTGGAAATTACTATTATGGACAAGGCATCCAATGACGCCTCGCCGAATCCGCATGACTCACAGTCTGCTGCTCAGCTATGGCCTCTCCCGAAAGATGGAGATCTATCGCCCTCACAAGGCCAATGCTGAGGAGATGACTGAGTACCACAGCGACGACTACATTAAGTTCTTGCGCTCCATCCGACCAGACAACAAGTCCGAGTACAGCAAGCAGATGCAGAGATTCAGCGTTGGTGAGGACTGTCCAGTATCTGATGGCCTGTTTGAGTCCTGTCAGTTGTCCACTGGTGGCTCTGTAGCAAGTGCTGTGAAACTTAATAAGCAGCAGACGGACACCGCTGTGAATTGGGCTGGGGCCTGCACCATGCAAAGAAGTCCGAGGCATCTGGCTTCTGTTACGTCAATGATATCGTCTTGGCCATCCTGGAACTGCGAAAGTATCACCAGAGAGTGCTGTATATTGACATTGATATTCACCATTGCGATAGCATGGAAGAGGCCTTCTATACCGCAGACCGGGTCATGACTATGTCCTTTCATAAATATGGAGAGTACTTCCCAGGAACTGGGGACCTACGGGATATTGGGGCTGGCAAAGGCAAGTATTATGCTGTTAACTACCCACTCCGAGATGGGATTGATGACGAGTTCTATGAGGCCATTTTCAAGCCGGTCATGTCCAAAGTAATGGAGATGTTCCAGCCTAGTGCAGTGGTCTTACAGTGTGGCTCAGATTCCCTCTCTGGGAATCAGCTGGGTTGCTTCAATCTAACCATCAAAGGGCATGCCAAGTGTGTGGAGTTTGTCAAAAGCTTCAACCTGCCTATGCTGCTGCTGGGAGGTGGTGGTTACCATTCGTAATGTTGCCCGGTGCTGGACATACGAAACAGCTGTGGCCCTAGACACAAAGATCCCTAACGAACTCCCATACAATGACTACTTCAATACTTTGGACCAGATTTCAAGCTTCACATCAGTCCTTCCAATAGGACTAACCAGAACACTAATGAGTACCTGGAGAAAATCAAACAGCGGCTCTTTGAGAACCTGAGAATGCTGCCCCATGCACCTGGGGTTCAAATGCAGACAGTTCCTGAGGATGCCATTCCTGAGGAGAGCGGTGATGAGGATAAAGAAGACCCTGACAAGCATATCTCAATCTATTCTTCGGACAAACGCATTGCCTGTGAGGAAGAATTCTCTGACTCAGAGGAGGAGGGTGAAGGTGGCTGCAAGAACTCTTCCAACTTCAAGAAAGCCAAAAGAGTCAAAACAGAAGAGAAAGAGAAAGAACCAGAAGAGAAGAAAGAGGTGACAGAAGAGGAGAAGACCAAGGAGAAGAAGCCAGAAGCCAAAGGGATCAAAGAGGTCAAGTTGGCCTAAGCAGCTCTCTCCAGCTCAGGCTTCTTGCCATGTTCCCTCCTTTTTTCCCTCTAACTCCTCAGATTTTATATTTTCTATTTCTCTGTATATTTATATTAAAATATATTAAATATAAATGTCCCCAGGGACTAGATAGAGGAGCCAGGGCCCTTGAGTGCAGGGCAGCTGTACCAGGGGAACTTTTCTAGTGGTGATCACGCTCCCCACCCCTCCCCAAGGCTTAGTTTTAAGTTATAAAGAGTCAGATCTGCATGGAAGCAATGCAGCCATTACATGAAATTCTGGAAGGGGTGGCTGCATCTCCAGGGCCCCCTGTTCTTCGGGCTCCTACAGTAACATCTGCTGTTTTTAGATTGGTTCTTTTCTCATACCTTTACACTGGCCCCAAATGATTGAAGCAGCTCACACTGCCCTGTCTTCCCCAGTTCTGCAGGTGGAGGTGTAGTCTAGCTTCCCTTTTTTGAGATATTTTCATTTTTTGTGAGACTCTTTGTAGTAGGCACTTTAGTCTGCTGAGCTCTCTTGCCGGGCCCTTGATGATGTTTTAACATCTAGTCTGTAAGAAAACTTTTCTCCCACTCCTTACAGTTAGTGTGAATACACAAAAGTTTGACCAACGAAGTTTAAGCACTATGTGTCATTTCTGGGTTAAGGTGGTGGAAAGCCACACGCATACCACCCCAGCCGTCGGCCTCTGCTGAAGAGGCTGTGCAGATTCACTAAGTCGGCCTCTGTCAGTGCTGCTCTCCGAGTCGCACAGAACCCACAGTAGCGTGGTGGCTCAGGGCAGACGTGCAGGTACGCACAGGACTGAGGGCTGGGACTCTGGGATTAGCTCGTGTTCTGTTCTGGCTAAAAGTTCAACAGAAAGCTGGGAAGAGAATGTAAATGGGGAATTCTCAGTGGAAATAATAGCGATGACCAACAAGATATAAAATGATGGGAAGATTAAAGGAATGATCAAGGGCTGGGGAGATAGCTCAGCTACATAAGTACCTGCCTGGCAAGTGCAAGGTCCTGAGTTCAGTGCCTGGTATAAAAAACAAACAAACAAAGTAAAGATCAAGTGTTTACTGACCAGGAAATTAACAAACTTAAGATGGTGGTGACATATGACACTGAATGAGGACACAGAGGCTATACGCTGTCCATCAGCTCAGGCATGCACATAGCCTTTTGTGAAGGATCATTTGATAATTTCAGATTCTATTCTTATACATATAAGGACCGGAATACTTGTGTTTTTTTTTTTTTTTTTTTTTTTTTTTGCAGAACTGGGGATTGAACTCAGACCCTTACATTTGCCAGGGAAATGCTTATTCTACTGAGCCATTTCCCCAGCCCCTTTTTTTGGAGGAACTGGGGATGGAACTCAGGCCTTTGTGCTTGGCAGAGAAACATTTATTCCACTGAGCCATCTTCCCAGCCTGGGATACACTTGAATAAGTATATTTAACATCTTCATTGAGTCAGTTTTTTTAGTTCTGGGAATATACTTTAATAGAGAAGATAAAATATCTAAATGTTCAGTAATTACCTAAATTATGATAAATTCACATTGTTAAATACTACTAAGGTACAGAGCAGTTAAACGACAGTGCAGGGTATTGCTAAGAGGCTTTTGAGCCATCTGCCAAGGTGTCTTGTTGGACGAAAATTCACATCATAAGGCAAGGTCTTTACATGGTGTGCTTTCAAGGCTCTTCAAATGTAAAGGTCTATTTGTGTTCATGATGAGTTTGTTCAGAGACATTAGGAAAGATTCTTAGGTTTGCTTTGTAACTTGTTTAAATTTTACAACTAAGCTGAGTTCATATCTCCGGACTTAGGAAATTAAGTATTTTGTACAGGGTCTCACTACACAGCTTGGACCATAGTGATCCTCCTGATTTTAGCCTCCCAAACACTGGGATTACAGATGTGTGCCGACATGCCCAGTCTTTGGCTACCTTGGCATGTCTGGGGGTGGGGGCCAACTCTGTCTGTGGTGCAGGGGATCGAATCAGGTCCTTGCACTTGTCGAGACAGGTGCTTAGTCTGCTGAGATATTTGGCTAACCCTGGACTTGTGAAATTAAAAACAAAATAGAAATATGGAAGAACACAAAAGTAGAATTAAAATGTTTTTATCTTAGTGAAAAAATAGAACTGAATTTTACCATGTACATCAACTATCACTCTAGGGAGGTGTGTGTATGAGAGGGAGGGAAGGAAAGACAGAAGAAGAGAGAGGGAGAGGCAGAGGGAGAGACAGACAGAGACAGAGAAACAGAGAGGTGGGTTTAGTGTAGATCGGAATGGGTACCCCTGGCAGGACCAACCACGGGCGGCTGCCCAGTGAGTGTATGGTACCTGAGTCCTGGCTCTTCCCTTGGAAACAGCAGCAGTCACCTTGGGGAGATGCAACACTCTGCCTGCCCTTCTGAAAGAAATGAGTCACTTTTCTTGCAAACAAATAATGGTGCTGTCTCTTTGTCAGTTGAGTTTGACCAGAAAATCTAATCCATTTTTAAAAATTCAGTTTTATAACTCCAGTGAGGCCACAAGAACATAATTTTCCAGCATTCTGAGACCTTGATCCAATTACAAGGGCTCTAGGAATGAAATGGCTCCTGGATTCGAAGCTGAAAGGAAGTAAATGATAGGAAAATGAATTTTACCACATTCATCCACGGTCCTGCTTGGTGCAAAACAAATTCAATTCTTACCCTGTAACTTTGCCACCTCTAACTCACTCCAGTGAGCTACAGGTAAACAGATGAATCTCTTATCTCAGTTTCTGCATACATATACATATACATATATCATGCTAATTATAAAGATGTTTTTCTTTTCAAGACAAGGTTTCACTGTATAGCTCAAGTTGGCCTTGAGCTCATGGCCATCCTGCTAACTCAGCCTCCTGAGTGCTTGTTTTGCTTTTTTATAACTAAAATTTAGCTACCCTGGAGGCTGAGGCAGGAGGATCACCAGTTAGTTCCTGGGCAACTTTATCAAGTACTTGTCTTAAAAGAGAAATGAACACAAGGTCTGGGTGTGTAGTTCCTGGTGGATCCCTCTGGGTTTGATCCCCAACACTGAAAAACAAGACTCCTCCCATAACCCCTAAAATTAATTTTAAACAAAACTTCATTATGAGACATTGTAAACAAACAAACGACCAGTATGATCAAGCTCTATCCATTACTCAACTCTAAAATTTGTTATGGAAACAGGATTGGCTGTTTTTAGTTTCCCTGACGTACTGGCCACTGAGTTGTTTCAAAGTAAACTTCAGACATTATCATTTAAAAATACTTCTGGCTTATTTAAAAAACACCTCCCATATTTGATTAATATCAAATATTATTTTTCTATATTTTGTTTGTTGAAATCAGGATGCAAATAAAATCTACATACTGCATTTGGCCAATAGGACCTGAAAGCCTCTTGGCTCAGCAGTCTGTTACCTTTTTCCCTTATCAGTTTTTTTTTTTTTTTGATGGTTCTGGGGATTGAACTCAGGCCCTTGCCCTTGCTGAGGAAGTGCTTATTCCACTGAGCCATCTCCCTGGCCCCTTGCCTGCATATTTTTAAAATGCATCATTTTCATGACTCTGATGAAGAAGACAGATTTGTTTTTTCTCGTACAGCAAGTGGGTTAACTGTGGTACAGATGAGGGAAGCAATTTTTACGAATTCAGTGAGTCCATGACTAGAACTCTGACACCTGCTCCTTAGACCAAGTGCTCTTCTTACCTGAAGACAGGGAGGGACTTTTGTCTCATACTCTTATTTTAATTATATTAATTATATTATTATTTTATCTCATACTTTAAACCAGGACTAAAATCACCAGAAAATTTGAGGAAGTTTGAATAATGAAAATTCAGACGATTATCAGCACAATTTTATAAATATTTTCTATTTTTTTTTTTTTTTTTTAATGTATTTGGTTGTTACAGGGTCTCACTACATGGCTTGGACTGGTAATGATCCTCCTTTCAGCCTTCCCAGTGCTGGGATTACAGGCCTGCACCTCTATGCCTGACAATGGCTGGCTCAGCACCTGGGGGAGGGCTGGTTTGGCATGTGGTGCCTGGGATCAAACCATGGTCCTTATGCTTGTTGTATAAGCTTGCTTAAGTCCTCTAAGCTATCTCGGTGGGCCCTGCTTTTTAATTTGAGAGTGACCCATGTAAACTTTCATGCTAGTCATATATGCGAGCCTTTTTTGTCTCAAGAGATGGCTTTGGACACAACACAGCCTTAGTTTCTTTGTGATTTCACGTAGTCAGTGACTGATAGTCAGACTTGAGTGAGGGGAGGGGTAGGGGAGATAGCTCAGTAGAATAAGCACTTGCTGGTAAGTGCAAGGACCTGAGTTCAATCCCCAGTACCACAAAAAAGTGTGAAAAAAAAAAACAAATGCAAACTATGCTGTGCACTTAGTGCTGAAATGGCCTTTTAAAAAAAGAGAAGTCCGCTTATTTTTCACTGCCACCTACTGGTGCCTGGTATTTCTAACTGAGACCGTCATAATACCTGCTGTATTATGACGACTGCTACTAAATGCGATGAAGTCATTAGAAACTCAAGTTTCTTTCTATTAGGTGCTACACTGATAGGCAACGCTACCTCAAATTTTCAAACACACATTACTAACATCTTAAAATGTTAATATCCATTACAGTGCCTGTAAGCATTGTATAGGCTGTTAATTGAACTTATCTCTGGTGCTAATAAGTGGTTTTTGATCTAATATTTGATCATCTCAGTGGGGTTATACTTTGGTAAGCTGATATAATGTGCAAGAACCAAATCAGGTTAATAAGCATTTTGGTCTCTTTAAACATCCATCATTTTGATGTTGGAATTGTGTTCTAGTCATTTGGAAACATACGATCTGAAATAAAGCAGATATTTACATTTAAAAAACATGGGCACACTGCCATTAATTCCCACCAAAATACTTCTCCTTACTTTGAGCACATGTATGTTGTTCCTTCCACGTTCAGGAACACTTCCATTTCCCATGTCTTGTATCTTTAGTTGTGCAGTCCTCGTTGCCCTGGTGTCAATTGGAATGTTTACTTTTCATGGACCTTTTGGCCCTGAGGAAGGGCCAGAAGCTGCAAAGTGCCAGAGCTGTGGACACACTATGGTGTTTTGAGCTTGCCTGTTGTTGGCTGGCACATGGCTGCAATATTGTTTTAATTTTTTTTTTTTAATTGCTTTGTAAAGACAAAACTCTCAGAACTGCTTCTGAAAGTGGCAAGAATGATGTGATTCCTGCGATTGCAGATGGGGCATTTTATAGGGTGTGATGGTGCGGTCTTTTATTAAAATGTTTAAAATTTACTGTATACTTTGACCACTCCTTGCATTGCAGCTCGCTTATTACCCCACTGTGCTGAAGAATCAGCAGCTCCTCTCCTGCCTTCGGGCATTCCTTACTAACTTTCCACCCTGCCTCCTTTCAGTGGCTTTCTGCTGTGGGAGACTGCCCTGTGAGAACATGCGTTTGTCTGTTTGGCTTATTCCACTTCCTGAGCTCCAGTCCATGCCTTATTTCACATGGTAAGCATTCCTTCTTTCTATGGCTGGCTAATACTCCACTGAGACACATTTCCTTTATTCGTGTAGTCACCGATGGGCACATGGGTTGACTGCATATTTTTGCAATCATAAATGTGCCAGTGATGTTGAGTGCAAGTGTCTTTTTGGTACAATGACTTTATCTCCTTTGGAAATAGACCTAGCAATGGAACTGCTATATCACATAGTAAAGTCTGTTTTTAGTACCAGTGATTGAACTCATGACCCTGTGCTTGCCAGGAGGTGCTTATGCTGCTCAACTATCTTCCCGGTCCTGCTTTCAGTTTTTTGAGCAGCTTTACTCTTATCCATAATAGTTGTACTAATTCACATTTGCACCAATGGAGTGTAAGACTTTTCACCAGTATTTGTCTTTTCAAATCCATCACAAATACTGTGATGGAGCCATCCTAACTGGGGCAGAATGGTCTCCAGCGGTTTTCATGCAGTTCTGTGGGGATTAGTAGACTGGGTATTTTTTTTACACACTGTTGCCCATTTGTGTATCTTCTTTTGAAAAGTGTCAGTACAGGGCTAGGGAGATAGCTCGGTGGTCTATGCACCTGCCTACCAGGCACAGGGACCGGAGCTTGATCCCTGGTACTGCATGTTATGATGGCTCTGGAAGTCCGGGTGTGCTGAGCTGGTACCCAAGCCAAGCATGGTGGTGCATGCTAGTAATCCTAGTGCTAGAGACTGAGACAGAAGGATCACTCTCAGTCTGAACTGTGTAGTGAGACGCTGTATCAAAAACAAAAACGAGGGACTGGAGAGATGGCTCAGTGGAATAAGCACTTCCCTGGCAAGTGCAAGGGCCTGAATTTAATCCCCAGTTCCACAAAAACGAAAACAACAATGAAGTGTCAGTGTAGATCTTTAACTCATTTTTAAATCATTCTTTTGTTTCTTGAGATTCTTACTTATTCTGGCTATTAATCACTTGAATAGTTTACCAACAGTTCCCTATTTTGTAAGTTGTTACTTTGCCTACATAAAAATCTTAGCTTGATGTCTGTTTTCTTTTTTTTTTTGGTACTGGGGATTGAATTTAGAACCTGGTCCTTGCCAGGCAAGTGCCTGTTCTCCTGAGCTACCTCCCCAGCCCAGCTTGATTTCATTCCATTTGATTACAGGCTTTTGTTGCCTGTACCTTTGGAGTCCTATCTTTGAAAAACATTACTATCTTAATATGTTTGTTTCCTCTGTTCTCCTCAGGCAATTTTAGTTTTAGGTTTAGACCTTTAACCTATTTTAAGTTGCATTCTATATACAGTGAGGAAGGTATCTAGTTTAATTCTTTATATGTATATTCGTCAGCATTATTTATTGAGATTGATCTTTTGTATGTTTTTGGTCTTAAAAACTGGCTGGCTGCACCTACATGAGTTCTCTGTTGTGCTTCATTGGGCTTTGTCAGTCTTTATGCCACTGTAATGCTGCTTTTGGTGACACAGCTTTGTAGTATGTTGCTTCTTATTGTGGCTCATGTTTAGATAACTCCCCTCGGCCTCATGCACTCATGGGTGGGCTGTTTTAGAGGTGGCAGTGTGTGTGATACACTGCGATTTATTGATGGTGCAGGGGTGGGCCCAAGGGCACTAGGATTCAGGTTGTGAGAGCTGAAGGGCAGAATGACGCTGTTAAGACCCTTGCTGCTTTTGCTCCTCGTGGGTACCACAGACTGTCCTGTGATGCCCTCTGTCAAGCTACCTGCCTTGGAGCCAGCCAACTGTGGACTGCAACCTCGACAAACTCAGGGTTAAAGAAACCTCTTCCTCTTCAACTTGGAGTGTTGGGTATTTTATCAAAAGAGCTGTAGCCTGAGTCCTGGCGAATCTTCTGGAGCTTTGAATGGTGTGGCCTCTGCAGCAGGCATGCCCTCGCTTACCACCACTGGTAAATAAAAGTAACTAAGACACTTTAAATTTTTTTTTGGCTGGCAATTCTTTTGACTACTTTGATCTTTCATGTCCCTACATGAACATTATGACTACTTTTTCTATCTAAGGAAAAAAAAAAAAAAATAAAGGGGCCAGGGAGATGGCTCAGTGGAATAAGCGCTTGCCTGGCAAGTGCAAGGGCCTGAGTTCAATCTCCAGTTCTACAAAAAAAAAAAAAAAAAAAAAAGAAAATTGTTGGTACTTTGATGGGACAGTTATAACTTGTATGATGTAAAGTAATGAAATTATAATTGCTATTCAAAATTTCTCATCATGGGCAAATTACTGACAAAAGTTCTGGCATCAAGTTTTTTTTTCTTTTTGGAATGGGGCACTGAACGCATGATCTCGAGCTTGCCAGGCAGGCGCTGTACCACTGATCTGCCTCCTGGGCTAAATTAAAAACTCTGGCAAACTAAAACATACTTTACAAGTAGGTAAAACCATGTGGCTTTGAATACAGCGGAGAGCAAGGACACTGCTGCTTTTGGCAGACTGGACACAGGTTTGTGGGGATTTTTTAGAGCTTATATACACACACATCACCAAATCGAAGTTCTAAAATATATTTAATGTTTGTAATACTATAGGCTTTTGTTTTGGTACTGAAGTTGGTACGGATCTAATTTCTCAAGTCCTAACACGGCGAATTGGAGCAGCGGTGGTAAGCGAGGGCATGCCTGCTGCAGAGGCCGCACCATTCAAAGCTCCAGAAGGTTCGCCAGGACTCAGGCTACAGCTCTTTTGATACTGGCACTAAGTTGAGTTCTTTGGTGACTATTATTTGAGTAAATGAACTGTTAAGGTATAAAAACATCACCATAGTTATTTTTCAAGTAATGGCCTCAGTTTTTGTAATAAATCAAATCATACACTATTCTTACAAGTCCGAAAGTTACCACAAGCAATACCTTCACAAATGTAAGCATAATTTTTTCTCATTTCTATAACAAAGCAGGAAGTATCATTTAAAAGACACAGAAAGCTGAGTTTGAAACTTGCAAAGTTAAATCTAAACTTATTTAAAATCAGTGGAAAATGGCATTAGTGATTTCCTTGGTAACTTAAGAGAAGTTTTACACATTTTCCCTCAACACACTGAAGTCACCACATTGTTGCCTTCCTAGCTGGGCATGGTGGCACAGGCCTGTAATCCCAGCACTCGGGAGGCTGAGGCAGGAGGATTGTTGTGAGTTCGAGACCAGCCTGAGCCACAAAGTGAGCTTAAGGCCAGCCTGAACTGCATAGTGAGACCCTGTCTCAAAAAGACAAAAAATAAAAATAAATATTGTTTCCTTCCTAAGCCATAGTTAGCAGCGGCTCCTGATGCGCATGCAGGGTGTGTTTTGCCTTACTGTCCTATGATTTACCCAAAAACCTGTACCTGGCGTCAGCTCCGCATTTCAGTGTTTCACTATTTCATAATGTAGTTATTAGTTAACTGTAATTTTCTAAGTTTTTAAGTTTCTAATTTCATTTATTCCAAAAACCATCATGGGGGCTGAGAGAGTTTGGCGGTCTAAGCGCCTGCCTGGCAAGCACAAGGACTCAGGTTTGATCCCAGTACCGCATGCAGTGCCAGCCCAGTCCCTACACCAAATAAATACCCAAAACCCAACATGCTTTGGTATTAGGGTTTGAAGGCAGGGCTATGCCCATGTGAGGGTACATCTCTAACCTTTTACAAATTTTGTTTTGAGATAGGGTCTCACCAACTTACCAAGGCCAGGCTCAAATTCGTGACCCTCCAGCCTGAGGCCTGGGTGGCTTGCGCTGTTGTGCCTGATGTCCACTCTTTTTTTTTTCCTTTTTAAATATCCTCAAAGACTTCAGAAGAACAGTTGTGTAGTGGCTGCCCTTGGCCTCTGGTCATAATTCTCTTACCTCACACACATAACCTGCTATTCACAACGGGAGTGAATGACAATAGGAGAAACTAAATGCAACACGGCATTAGGCAGAAACACGACTCAAGCCAGTGAATCAACATTGTTATACTTGGGCTTTGTGGTTTGGCCTAAATTTTATCACTTTTACCAAAAACAGACATTCATTTAGAATTTGTATTTAAAAACTTTCAGTATATGTATAAAATATTATTAGATTTAATCTTCAGGGTTCATTTTATTATGCCAGTATCATTTAAAAAAAGTAGAACTCACCATTGCTTAATTTTTGTATTATTTTTTGATCATAAGGGAATGAATGCATCCAATTTAAGACATTTATTTGGTTTTGTTGGCAGCATTAAAGGATGAACTAATGTTATGCAAAAATTGTTAGAATATTTCAAATTAAAAAAATGCTGCCCTTGTGTTACACATTCTTAAACTAAGTCTCTAAATAGGCCCACAGGAAACAGCAGGGCGAGTTTCCGGCCTCACCACTATTCTGACTGGTGTTTCTCCGTGTGGGAAGTGCCGTTGCGGGCAGTGACTTGACAGTGGAGTTCAGTGACAGAACTGTGAACAGGCTGCAGAGTGGAGGCTGTGCTGGGGTAGCCCCGCTGCTCCGTGGGGCCTAGGGCTGGCCGCAGGTACCCACCGCAGTACTTCAGCGCTCACTCGCCAGGCCCTCTGGAGCCCTTCTGTGCTGGGAGGAAGCAGAGTGCGCGTCCCTGAGCTGTCAGTATAAAGACAATGGTGGAAAAGAACACGCACACAGCTCTTTCGTTTGTACGCACCGCAGTTATAAGGTAATCTTTACAAGGGAATCTGGGGTGCAGGCTGAAGTGATAAGACAAAATTTCGCGAAGCATTTTTATTCATTAACCTCTATTGGTAAGTTGAAATTTTTAGCATTCTATTCACTAAATTATAGCAACTGGAGGCTACTGAATTTTGTGGAAATGCAAAGAACATTTTGTGATGTTTTGAATGAAAATAACTCAAACTAAAAGATCCCATTTTAGATTTATATACTTGATTTGCTTATAAAAATAACTTCAGTTATGCCAACAATTATCTGAAAAAGGCAGCCTCTGACATTTAGTGACTGGAATAACCACAGTATCATTATGAGCTACAGTAAAATGGAATAGAAAACAACAGCTATGAAAAATCAATGCAAATAAATAGAAAACTCAGTTAATATGTAAATATTAGAAATATGCCTCAAAAATAACCCTTCAGTGGGAAAATTTTTATGGAAGCAATTTCAGAAAATAAATGCACACATACTTTAAGAACAGAATTCTACCTGCTATGTGGCGTTCCTCAGAGGCTTGTCTACTCAGGGGGGGACTTGTCTCCCTCTGGGTTTTGCGGGTGATAAGGCAGTCTGTAGGATTTTCATATTTACAGGTGTGGAAAATTTCTCAATTGCAAAAGATAACCCCTTTAATTTTAAAGCAAAATGGGGAATTCCTTCACTACAAAACAGCATGAAAGTAGGGTATCTATTTATTTTATCATATTTGAGTACTTTTGATAATCAAAGTACATCTTTTCACTGAAAAATAATCCACTTAGTACAGTGAATGGGCTCATGGGAGAACCAGACAGGAAAACATTTCTGGGGGTAAGGAATCAAGGCCTATGAACTCAATTTGCCTTGTCATCTATTTTTGGATGGCCCTGAGCTAAGAACAGGTTTTTATATTTTTTAAAAGCATCATTAAAAACAAAGCTGTGACAAAGAAACAAATACAGTCCACAAAACCTAAAACATTTGTGATCTGTCCTTTTCCGATGAAGTTTGCAAGGTTTTCATTATACCAGCATTGTGCAGACTTCAGGCAGTGCAGTTACTATCAGTATAAGACAGCGTTCGTTAGCTTTCACCAGGCGTGTGCTTAACATCCTTAAAGGTGTCTTCTTCTGAGGCTGTATTTCAGAATTTTTCTTTTCAATTTTTCTCCGATATCATCAAAGTTCATCCTGTATTAGTAGTATAAAGAAAGGTATTCAAAGATGTTTGTTTGGCTTTATAATGTTTAAAGTAAGATACAATATAAAATAATCAACATTTTACCTTTGTAGAAACATCTAATATTATTTAGTGGATCATCACATGAGACACACCTTGCCCAATATGAAAAGAAAAGTCCTCTGGTTTGTATCTTCCCACAGCAGATATCAAACAGTACAGGTTTACAGTGGTTCAGGAGCTTAATTTGTTACACGATTCTGGCCACAAATCAAATTGAATGAACACTGAATCAAGTTTCCCCATATAAATAAGGTTACCTCACCACAGAACTGAATGGGACTTGTGTGCCCCCAGAACCGTGGCATGGACACAGTGTATGGCCTGAGGCATTGCTGCATATACCTGAATGATATTTTGGGTTTAAGACTATTCCTTTTTTAAATACTTCACTTGAAATAGTCACAAATTTTAAAATAACTTGAAAAAATATGTTTGCAAAATATACTGGGAAAACACATTCATAACTACCTCTTCCTTACTTTTTAATTTGAATAGGTTGGGAAGCAAGCCGTGCGGCTTCTGCTGGGGTCTGCGCTCTGTCCTGGATGACAGCGGCCTGGATGTGAATGTGCGTCTGTAAGACCACATTTCTCTAACCCGCCCTGAGGCCTCTGGCTCACGGGGAAGAAGCCTGGACACTTCACCATGCCTGTACTAAATTCCATCTCATACATGGACTTGCTGGTCTCAGTATGTCCTAGAATGACACTGATTTATTTAAAAAAAAGATTGAAATGAATGTGCTTCTGAGGAATAGTAAGAATCAAATTGATTAAAAATCCAAGGAGAGGGCTAGCGAGATAGCTCAGTAGACTGGACTGGGATTTGATCACTGGCCCTCCATGCCATATGGTGGTTCTGCCCCCAGGTGCACTGAGCCAGCCACCGAGATGGGGCGTGGTGGTATGCGCCTGTAATCCCAGTGTTGAGGAGGCTGAAATGAGGATCACTGAGTCTGAACTATGTAGTGAGACCCTGTACCAAATGCATTAAAAAAAAAACCCAAGGGAGATAAATATGAGTTTCACATATATTCTACTATTTGAAAAAAAAAAGGAGCTTTTGCTATCTAAAATGTATTTAGTATACAACTTTTTTTTCTTGTATTTTTTAGGGAGGGGTCTACAGGGTGTTCAGAGTTTCACTACTAGATTGGACTCTAGTGATCCGCCTGTTCACAGCCTCCCAAGAACTGGGATTACAGGAACACGCTACCACGCCCAGTCTCAACTGCTGTCTCAGTGTGCCCTAGGGGCAAGATCGAACCCCAGGTCCAGCCATATGGTGGTTCTGCCCCCAGGTGCACTGAGCCAGCCACCGAGATGGGGCGTGGTGGTATGCGCCTGTAATCCCAGTGTTGAGGAGGCTGAAATGAGGATCACTGAGTCTGAACTATGTAGTGAGACCCTGTACCAAATGCATTAAAAAAAAAAAACCCAAGGGAGATGAATATGATGCAGGCACTTTAATCCGCTGAGCAATTTTGTAGGCCCTGTTTAGTATACAACTTAATGCTTTCTTTATATCTGAACGAAATTTAATGGCCTTAAATGACAATTTTTTAAAAATAACTTACATTTTACATACCATAAAATTCCTGCAGAGGTGTGAAGTTTTCAATAGAGTTGCACAAATATCATAAAAATCTATGTTTAGAACATTTTACACACTCCTCTATGCACTAGGGATACCCCGATTTCTGCTCTTCTTTACCTCCCTTTGAGAACCACTAACCCGTGGTCTGTCATCAGGGATGAGCCTGAACCCTTCACAGACAGCACCCATGACATGGGGCCTTCTGCAGGAAGCCTACCCTATCACAGCCCTGCACGCTGTGGCCTGGGCAGCCACTTGTCCCTTTTAAGGCTGAGGTGCACCCCACAGTGCGGTACCAGACCACACTCTGCTCAGGAGGTGATGGACTCCTGAACTGAAGTTTTTTAGTATGATGACTGATGGCGCCTATGAACTTCCATATAGATCTTTCTGCACTGAACTGTTTTTCTGTAAAATGGTTTTATTTGTACAAATCGGTATTCATGTAAGTGGTTGGTTACAGGATGTATTCTGATGGCCATTATTTCTGAAAGTAGAATATTTGGACTCTTTTTTCCAAGCCCCATTCCACAGGTCACACACAATGAAAACACCTTTCTGTAACTTTTGCCAAAGGCAGTTCTAGGTGCTGTTCTCACCTTGTTTCTCTTTCCTTGCTTTTGGAGCGCTTCCAGTTTTCCGTGAATGAAGGCAGCGATTGTTTTTGCATCTCTAGCACTTACATGCTCTTCCCAAATACTTCTCTAAAATTAAAAACACTGTCACATTTTTTGTGTCATGTTTGCATTAAGTATGTAAATGACATTTCTAACAACTTGAATACACATGATAAAGTTCTTTTGTTTCGAAACGTTTAAGTGTTTGAAATTCAGATTTCCTCAAGGAAATAACATATTGGAAAAGGACACTTAAGCCACCCTGTAATAAGTACACTACAGGAATGTAAAACAATTGCCAGGAAAACCCTGGCGAAGCCTCGAACACATGTGAAGTGGGTAAGATGTTCACACAGGCTGGAATCGCTCTTATCAAGTCAGGTCCCTGGCAAAGTGCTGCCCTCTGCAGGAATGGGAGCGGAGGGCCAGGGTCCGTGCCCACCCTCCCCGTGCTGGCTCTGCAGCCACCAGTTTCCTTCTTCCTGGAATGAAAGCTGTCCCAAACTGCATGGGCTATAACTGCTCTTTTTAACCGTGTACAGCAGACTGCCTGGTTTGTACTGGTATTTACTCCAGTCCTTGCTGTGCTTTGGCTTGTGGGCCAGGACTCTTGGGTCACCATTTTCATGGACACGGACACCTGGCTTCTCACCTGTCTCAAGTTCTGCAGAGCTACATCCTCTTTCCAACTATTTCCTGCACCAGGTCCCTTCTTGTTCACTATGCTGATACTTGCCTAGGATCCCTTACCTGAGGTAAGACCCAGTGCCACCTGCTCCTCAGTAGCTCTGAAAACTAGGAGAACTACTGAGCCAAAGGAGGGGGGTTCAGGCACTTTACCAGTAGTACTGTGCTGTTTGGGCCTCAGGCTATTCTTAAGATGAAGTAACTTCTTAGTGAATTAAAAACCTTCAGTGAGAAACCTAGGTCTGAAATTTGTTATCTAATGTTTTTTCTTTTTTTCTGAGATACAGTCTTGATATGTAGTTCAGGCTGGTCTTGAACTCACTATATAGCTGAGTTGAGGGCTGGCCCTCAACTCACAGTGTTCCTCATGCCTCAGCCTCCCGATTACTAGGATTACAGGTGTGTACCACCAAGCCCAGGCCTAATTTCAACTATTTCAAATGTTAGGACTGTCAACAAATAACCAGATCTTAATCTTACATCCTTCCTCAAAAAGTGTAACAGTAGAAATTATGCACTTGGAATATTTTACCAGAAGTATGTGGCATATGCTTCCTGAGTTATTACAGCTTTTTTTCCCCGAAAGTAAGTGAGGCCTTTACTTTGAAGCTTATTCTATAGTATAAAGGATTCTGAATGGAAATACTGAAGACAAGTACTACTCTACATAGCAGTGTACACTACTAGTGTACACTAGGATATTCTGATGACCTCAACACACAACCTGTGGAGGTGCTATTGTTCCATTTCATTTCCTGCCACTGAAGTTCAGGGCTGGCTTGGGACCCAGGCACAGCACTGCGTTTACTCTGAAAACCATTCCAGCCAATGCCTTGCTCTGCAGGGCTCTGGATTCTTGTACCATTTCTTTAGCTCTCCCATAGCTTCTACCATTATCACCAAGTTATCTTTGCTAGTCTACGATTTATTGATTTGATTGTTTGGTACCTGGTATTGAACTCAGGACCTTGCGCTTGCCAAGTAGGTGCTTAAGCTGCTGAAATCTCCCCAGCCCTAGTCTATGTTTTTTTGAGACAAGGTCTCCCTATGTAGCCCAGGCTGGTCTCGAACATATGTAATTCTCTTGCCTCAGCCTCCTGAGTGCTGGGATTATAGCTGCGCACCACCATACTCAGCTTCCTAGTCTACTTGTAGATAGAAAATGATTTCACTTTTGGTGGTCCCATAAGTGCTATTGAAAAAGTGTATTATTTTCTCACTGCTTCTAGGTTCCTAGTAGGAAAGAGTACATTTTATTTTTCACGGCACCATGCAATTTCCCCAGTCCTCCTTTTACTTGTTGAGTTTTATTTACAATAAAAAAATATCCTGCTCAGCTGTCCATTGCCCCTTCATTCTACAGAGAAGGGGACTGAACAGATGCCCAGCAAGTGCTCTACCCCTGACTAACACCTACGCCCCTTTACTTACTTTCTTACAGACTAGTTAAGAAATCTACTCTTCAACTTTGTCAGAAATATCAAAATTCTGGTAGAAATAATAGTTCTGTCAGAAAGTCTTATTTTTTTACTTGTGAAGTTTGTGACATAGAAAGAAGTTGTCATCTCCATTTTGTTAACACCTCTCAGTGTACTATTTATTGGACAAAAAGCTATTGCAGGCTAGCAAGATAGCTCAGTGGACTAAGGTCCTAGTTAGGCAAGTGCAGGGACTGGAGTTCAATCCCTGGCACCACATAACCTGCTGGCCCTGTCTTGGTTGTGCTGAGCTGGCCACTGAGACTGGGCATGGTAGGGCATGCCTATAATCCCAGGGGAGGCTACAAACAGGAGGCTCACTTATGAGTTTGAGCTGCACAGTGAGACCCTGTACCAAACATATTAAAAAAAAAAAAAGCTATTGCTAAGATTGCCTAAAAGTAATTACTTAATGAACCAAAGAAACTAACTTTTATTTTGTAATCTAAATCTCTAACAAGATAAATGCTCAAGCTGGACGTGGTAGCACATGCCTGTAATCCCACACTTGGGAAGGCAGGAGGATCAGTGCAAGTTCGAGACCAGATGGGTCTACAAAGTCAGCTCAAGGTCAGCCTGATCTGTATGAGGCCCCCCAAGCCAAGCCAAACCAAACCAAACCAAAAAAATAAGGGCTCAGCTACTAAGGCTGAAAATATGAAAGTATTAACTTTCTTTTCAAGGAAAAAATTTAAAACGTAATGCCTATTCTTTTTATGTTTTCTTATGTATTTGGTACAGTCTTACTACACAGCTCAGACTTGTAGGGATCATCTGGTTTTCAGCCTCCCCAGCAGTGAGATTACAGGCATTGGCCACCATGCCCAGTCTCCATGGCCAGCTCAGTGTGCTTGGAGGTGGGGCTGGCATGGCATGTGGTGCCGGGGATTGAACCGTGGTCTTTGTGCTTGCCTAAGAAGGGATTTTAGTCTGCTGAGCTACCTCATGGGCTCCTATTATGTTTCTTTATATTGATGAGTACAAAATATTTTAAGGCAACTGAGAAGCCCATCGATCACAGGACAGAACAACCTTTCTAAGAATACTTGGTATGAATATAAATAAAAAGCCTTTTTCAGTACTAGGTAGTAAAATGATAAAGGGAGAAGGAACTAAAAAAAAGTTATTTGCTTACAAACCAACAGTCCCCTAAAGCCCCCCCAATACCCAAATCTCTCACTGCACCTGGCCCATGTGGGGCAGGGTCCTTGAGGAAAGCAGCACCTACCTTGGCTCTGTTATGGGTGTAAAACTTAACTGTCGGATAGGCGCGAATCCCGGCTTTCTGGCAGGTCTGGGCATACGCCTGGCAGTCTACCTTCCCGGCTCTCACTTTTCCTTTAACCATCTGAGAGAGAAAAAAAACGTTTCATCACTTTCTGACAAGCTCTTTCGACAAGTAGAAAGCAGTATGATACAAAATATTTCAAATATTTAGACACCTAAAGACTTACTTTAAAACTCACATTTGAACCTTCTCATTCAGGCAGTTATCATTTCTACAGTTTTTCCAGATTGCTAAGCTTCCTGCTATCACCTCTCCGGCAGCAAATAAACTCCCTTCTTCCTCACTGAGGATGGAAATGACCACTGCGCCTTCTCCTGCTAGGCACCCCTTGCCGACCCCTAGCGGAAGTTGTCCCCACCTCTGACCCTGTTCTCCGCACTGGCTCCTGAGCCAAGGGAGCCTCCCCATCCACACTCTGTGTCCTTCTGGTCTCTTCTCAGTGTACACAGGTGACCATGAAAGGATTTCTCCCTGCACACTCTTTCCCCCACCAGCACGAGCACACACCATCTATCTGATTCTCTGGCAGTGGCTTATTCTTTACCTACCTTGCCATGCCCCTATTCGGCATTTTAGTCTGAGTTGTGTTCTTATAGCTGCCTTCAATGAAGTGACTATAAGTTCACATAACCTTTTCTCTGGCACCAGGAATCGAACTCAGGACAGAGTGTTTGCTAAGCAGGCACTTCAGGTGCTTCTGCTGCCAAGATGAAGGGACGTTTTTCCTCCTTAATGAGCCCTCCATACTTGGCCACTGTGTTGGCTAGGGGAGTTCCACGTGGTGGTGAGGTGGAGCACCAAGCTGACCAGGTCTGGTATTACTTGGGGAACTGGTGGGGACACTTCTGGTAGGTCACAGAGGTGTGGCCTTGGTCTGGTCCCTTGCCCTTCCTCTCTGGCACTGCTGCCTTGTTCTGCTTCCTGGCACCATGAACTTGTCATCTTTGCAACTCTCTTGTGCCACAGCACTGATGTGGAGCCAGCTTACCATGTACAGAATCTCCAACTGTGAGCCAAATGAAAGGTCTCTGCCCCTTGGTGTGGGTATCATGTATGTGGTGATGAGAAAGCGAACCACTACATCCTTTTCTCCTCAGATTCTAATACCCAGAGTTCACCAATAGCTAGCAGCCTTTTCACAGTGAATAATCTTGAACCTCAATTTTTCTTTCCCTTTTTTTTTGTGGTACTAGGGATTGAACTTGGGACCTTGCACTTACCTGGCAGGCGCTTATGCCACTGAGCTATCTCCTCAGCGCCTTGAACCTCAATTTCTAATCCTGATTTTATATTCAACTAGTCACTAGCCTGCTTTAAGTAAATGCTTCAAGCAGGTCAAACATTAAGATACTTCTAAAATGAATCCTTTCTCCTTAACTCACTCTTCTTTCTGCCCTGTATGCATGGAGCTCAAGCCAAATACTTAGGGGTATCTCAGGCTCCTCCCTCATATACCAACAACATGAAATCATTTCTTCTCTTTCTTCTGCGCCTGTCCCCCCTCCATCTACTATACTTTTTATTCTTATACCACCATATGATTTATTCGTATATTAGTACTGCCCTAATCCTGGTGTAAGTTATCTCTTCAGGATAATCAGCACCTCTGCTGCCTCTAGTCTGAATGCCAAGCCTACTGCCATATACAAACAGGCAGACTGGCCTGTGCTAGGGAACCAGCAAAACCGTGGGAGGAAGCTGCACACGAACGTTATTATAGACTTTCTGTTATTTACAAAATGTTTACCTGTCAGCTTACTTGTATATTCAATTACTCCTGGTACCATAATTATTTCTGGTGCTCTAAATAGCTTTCTGTGCTTTTGGTGCAGGCCAATAATGTGGTCTTTCTAGGGAAGCCCTTACTCCACTGAGCCATCTCCCTGGCCCCAATGTGGTCTTTCTAAAGTGGAAGACAGCAGAAAGCTATTTTTCACAGGCAGCAGTTCTCAAGTTTATGAAGAACACACTTGGAACAGTATGTGCTAACATGCAGAAGAGCTTTCCTCCTGGCCTGCTTTGAGTTACACTTTGTGCCATGCCCCCGCCACCCACACACGTATGCATGCACGTGCAATAACACTAGTGATAAGGATTTTTTTTTGGCTGGTTCAGGCTACCTTAAGGGCAGGTCTGGTAAGGCATGTGGAGCTGGGGATGGAACCCGGTATCCTGCACCTGACTGCATTTGCATAATCAGGTGCTTAAACAACTGAGCTAACCAGCAGGCCCCCAATGCTAGTGATAATGGAACAGCAGTGGAGAACTTGGAAAGCCCCTGCCCTCTTGTTTCTCTCTTAGTGGACACTGTCTTCTCTGTTGAGGGCTCTTTGGCCAACCCTTTGAAGAGCCAAACTCCTAGTTGTGCTGTGGTTCTTGTCTTTAACACTAACTTTCCGTGAAGCCTTCTGTCTCTCCCTAGAGTGACTCCTGACCATTCCCTGCTCAAGTTCTGGCTGCTTCACCTGCACAGGTGCAGGTATCCTACCGTGTCATTTACCTGCCATACCCCTTTCCTCAAGGTAAGAAATTTCCTGGCTTGAAGCAGATTTTAGTGTTTTCATCTTTGTTGCCCTACTACCTGGCAGATGACTCTGCTTGATGGTTAGGATTTGTTCAGTGAATGATTCTTCTCATGCGTAATAATTTTCTACTGCAATTAAAATGTAGTTGTACCACAAATAACTGTTAGCTTTTTAGTCTAGGAAGAAGGCAAGCATAAAATAGTGCTAGACAGGAAAGAAGCATAGGGAAATTTAAACAGGTATGAATAACCTCTTATCTGAAGGACCATTCTTAACTAAAATCATTTACTGCTTGTAGAAGCATTTAAAAAAAAAAAATCCCCTTGGGACTGGGGAGACAGCGTGGTGGCATAAGTACGTGCCTGGCAGCCCAAGGACCCGAGTTCATGCCATGCTGGCCCCACAACCAGACATGGTGGGGCATGCCTATAATCCGAGCATTGGGGAAGCTGGGACAGGATGATCACTACATGTCTGAACTGTATAATAGAGAGACCCTGTATTTAAAAAATAAAAAATCCCTCTGCTAAAAACATCCTCCTGTGGTTCGGGTTGCTAAGCTGTTTTGCACTGGTGGAGCCAAGCGTTCCTCTCTGGGCAGTGCTGTGTCTGCCAATGACAGGAGCTCTGTGAGTTAGATGAGTAAGAAAGCTATCACTCTGGACTACGTCACCAAGAGGCCGCCTGTAACCATAGCAACACCGAAACTTTGACCTGCAGTGAGCACACCAACTTAGTTCAACTTTAAAAGCACACACTTAGGCAGTGGGGGTACAATGACAGGTAAGACATGGCACCTGACCTCAAGAACTGCACTCTGTATGAGCACACTGATGGGGAAGCGTATACCAGGAAGGTGACAGTCCACCAAAAGGACACAGGTCACCCATGCAGCGGCAAGGAGCTGTATTTTGTGGGGTGAGGAAAAAATCCAGATAGCCAAAGTAAAGACAGGACATTTTATTTATTTTGGTCTTTTTTGAGTCAGGGTCTAGCTAAGCAGCTCAGGCTGGCCTTGAGCTCACTCTGTAGTCCAGGCTGCTCTTAAGTTCCAATGATCCTCTTCTGTCATAGCCTCCTGACTGCTGGAATTACAGGCATGCACCACCAGGCCTGGCAACACAGGGCACTTTTATTTATTTATTTATTTATTTATTTATTTATTTATTTATTTATTTATTTATTTTTGGCAAAACTGGGGATTGAACTCTGGCCCTTGCCCTTGCCAGTGGGCTGAATTTGTAGTCTTCCCGATTCAGCCTCCCAGAATGGGATTACAAGTGTGCCACCACATCCAACAAGGTTTTGCTTGTCCTGTCCCCATTAAAAAGTCATAGCTGAGTCCTACAAAACGTAGACTCTTGATTTTTTTTTTTAACCTTAAATTTGGGAAGCATGTAACTCCGAGCACTGCTTCACAGGACAGTCCGTTTGCCTGAGCCAAAATGATCGGCATCCACCTTCAAAGGTGAGCAACCACAGTGCACAGAGTAGCATGAAAAATTACAAGAAAGCGCGGGAGCCTCCTAGCCAATAATTTGCAGCTTCCCAGAGAGACCACAGGACTTTAGAAAGAGGAAGCAGCATATATGTAAAGATATGTGTTCAGAGAACCCGTGCCCTGAATGTGAGGGACAGAAAGAAATTGAACAGCCTGAAGAGGGAGACAGGGCCATATCGGAGACTCGAAGCCAGAGAGTGCCTATGAAGAAATGTTAATGAGTCAGAGAAGGTAGTGTTTCTAGAAAGATTGCCAGAGCAACCCTGAGCACTGAAGACCAGCAGTAGAGGTCTAGGTGAGGTGAAAGGGCTTGACAAGGAGGCTGGCGTGGCGATAGACACAGATCTGAAAGGCATTTAGGAGGCAGAAGTGGCAGGCTGCCTAGGGTGACAGACAGGCAGCAGGCAGCGTTTGTGGTAGGAAGGGAAACAGGAGGGAAACAGAATACTTCTGACTTCTATTGTTAAGGAGATAATAATGTTATCAATAAAGACGCTAGCTAAAACACTTAAAAAGTAAATCTGTAAAGATTACAGTCAAATGTCATACATTTTCTAAAAAATTTCAGAACTATATTAAGTTACATTCCTGACTTATCTAATTATTAAAACAAGGATATGCCTACAGCTTATATTTGAGCAGACAGAAAAGACTTACCCTAGCTAAGAGCTCAAACTCTGGAGCAAAATTTTGGCACGGTCCACACCATGGTGCATAGAAATCTATCACCCAGTGACTTTTTCCTTGTAAAACTTTTTCACTGAAAGTCTGTGGTGTCAAATCTGTGGACACTTGAGGTAAAAATCTGTAGCAAGGGATAAAAATCATTTTCACTATACAAAACGAAAGCAAACACGAAAATGCAGTACACAAGGCTTTCTAAGTTAGAAATGATCCCAGGTGTATCAGTGTCTGTCTTGGTAAACAGAATCCTTTAGCAAGTAGTTTAAATGCTTGAATCTTTTTTTTTAATTTTAGGGAGGGGACTACAGGGTGTTCAGGATCTCACTACTAGACAGGACTTGCAGTGATCCATCTGTTTACAACCTCCCAAGAGCTGGGATTATGCCACCATGGCCAGTCTCTCAAATGTTAGAATCTTAAACCACAAAAAATTTAAAGACAAAAGAAAGGCAAAAATCTTTTAATCTATTTTATACAATGAAAATACATTTTAGTTACTCACCCCAGGCCCCAGATTCTTAGGGAGTAAGCATCCCTATTCCAACCATTGTAGCTACTGAAAGAAAAAAAAACAAAAACACTGGGTTGTAAATAGTATTTTCGATTATTGGGTGTGTATAGAAAATAGTCTTGTGTTGTATTAAAAAAAAAAATCAGTTGATTTCACCTAATATAGTCCTTAGATACATTTAATTCAAATGCTGGTCACATGGAGTTTGAATATACTTCTCTGTGCCTGTACCTTTGTCTTTTGGGGTACAGCACACGCGCATATGTGTGGCTGCATGCTGGACCCAGGGCCTTGCACACGTATGGAGGCACTGTACCCTCAGTCCATTCTGTAGATAAATCTGAATGTCTAGCTAGCTGCCTGCCGGCCCTCTCCTACAGATTTAGGTGAGCTTGGAAGGTTGTATCTCCCAGTTGGTTTCTGAACTTGCATTCAGGTCATCACTGTCTGTCACATTCCCAGCCGTCTTCTGAAGACTGTCATGTCAAACACCACGTCAAGAAGGCAGCTTTTGACAATGTCCTCCATTGTGGCCTGGTGCCTCTTAACATCCACGAACCACTCTCACTGCTTCAGCAGCACTCATCATGCTCCGTTTCTACCTCGGACCAGGGAAACTAAGCTGTGCTGCAGAAACAGCCTGGGCCCTGGGCCAGCATCAGGTTCTGGGCCCATCTTCAGCCCTCAGCAGGTGGGGACCCGGAATGTGTCTAAGTGCCAGGATGGCCCTGTTGTCATAGTAGGAAAGGCAGCATTTCCTCCCTCAGAACATTCGCAGAGACAGGAGAAATAATGTAGGGGTCCCTACAGTACAGCCTGTGACTCAAGTAACTAACGCTAGCTCTTTCTTGCATGTAACTTTTTGAATGTTTCCACTGTTCAATTCTCTTCATCTTCTGAAGTGCTCATCAACACTCTCAGCCTTTACTCAGAACAACTACAATTACATCACTGTAATAAACTGCTTCCAATGTGAGAGAATACTTACTGGTACTGATAACCTTTACTTGATCGTTGGGGAAAAAATCTTATCTCAGGGTATCTCTGAACATTTTCTTGGACACAAAAAGAATGATGCTGTTGGCAGTCTACACTGCCCACACTGATCAGCCCAGTTAATGTCTATAAAAGAGGAGACCAATAGTTTTATCAGTGACTAAAACAAAACAACCTCCGGAGTTTCTGATGTTTGATAAAGAACTGGACACTATGAAATGGTCATTCTTTACCTGATGCTATACCCAAACAACAATGGATAAGCAATTAACTCACAACAGATCATTTTAAAAATACTGAATAATTTGAAATCTAATTCTATAATAACAGAATTATTGCAGGAATAATATACTTTATTTATTACATGAGAAATATAAGTATTCTGGTTTCTAAGTGTTAAAAACCAAAAACTAATGAAGCTCTTTGTAATATTTTAAATAATTTTCCAACAGAGGTCGGATTACTCAAACT
This sequence comes from Ctenomys sociabilis, assembly GCA_004027165.1. Taxonomy (NCBI): domain Eukaryota; kingdom Metazoa; phylum Chordata; class Mammalia; order Rodentia; family Ctenomyidae; genus Ctenomys; species Ctenomys sociabilis. The sequence goes on from PVKA01005763.1 coordinate 38,101, forward strand.
CAAATTTCAAAATTTTATCAGAAAGTGTATAAATTTTAGTCTTTTTATTTTTTAAATAATCTTAAATATTAAGACACTAGAAATCACCTTGACTCTTAAGTTTCCTTTTAATTTTAGAAATGAATATTAAATGTATTCTTCACCATGGCATTTAAATAATTTCCAATCTTTCATAGTTTCTAACTGTGCCTTATTTTTGCAAGTAAAAACTTTTCTAGTCAAGACTTTTTTTTGTGGTACTGGGGACTGAACTCCGGACCTTGTGCTTGTCAGGCAGGTGCTTATACTGTTGAGCTATCTCCCTGGTCCACGTCAGGACTATTTTTTTTCATTAAATTCCCACACTACTGTGATGAAATGAATGATATTTAAATTTTGAAGAAAAAAATGGTAGAAAAAAATAAAGGGGTTTTTGGCTGATACTGGTAATAATTTAGTCAAATTTGATGCCACACAAAAGGCTCAAACTACCCAGCTGAGTTAACAGACAGAAAGTGAGGTAGGCACTTTTTGTTTGTTTGTTTGTTTGAGGTACACTCTTAATGGTATGATCCAGGCTGCTAAGTAATCATCTGTTAAGCTCAGTTTCAAAAACAACTTGTGAAACAAATATCCCTTAGTAAGTGGTCAGGACTGAAAGAAAGGACTTCACTGTACCCGTGCCATTCTTTTCCATTCTGGCATTAGGACTTGACAGGGGTGACACCACGGGGAATAGAAATCAACCATCCAGACCTCGTCGTGCTTCCTGTGCTTAACCAATTCATTGAACATGGTGGGTGTGAGAGAGACCACTGAAGGGTTCCTAAGATCCTAAGGAGAACAAATGACTGTTAAATGATACCAAAGAGTTGTTCACATAGTCCTGGAAAGTTCCTGCTTTAGAGAAATGAAAAAATGCTGAAGAGTATATTTATTTTTATTTTTTGGCCAGCTCAGCCCACCCTGAGGGCTGGGCTGGCATGGAAGTAATGCCAGAGATCGAACTGTGGTTCCCTGGGTCTGCCTAAGCCTGCCTAAGAAGGTGCTTTAGATTGCTGAGTTATCTTGCTGGCCCTGCTTAAGCATTTTTTTTTTTCCTGCGGTACTGGGGATTGAACTCAGGACCCTGCACTTGTGAGGCAGGCGCTTATTCTACTGAGCTATCTCCCTGTCTTGGCTTAAGCATATTTAAAGGAAATCTATAGTGAACTGTTTCAAAAAAGTAAAAATCATAGCTGGGTGTGCTGGCCACATCTGTAATCTCAGCAGTCGCTGGACTGAGGCAGGAGGAACTGCCCTCAGTTTGATGTCAGCCTGGGGTAGTACTGGTCTGGAAATGACAATTACTAACAGGATGGAACACCTCCTGTCCTTTTCCTTTTGATTCTGACTGGAGCTGCCACACCAGCTCTCCAGAGAGTACTGTTCCAAGGGCTGCAGTGACAGAGTGTTGGCCTGTGACACTTAGGTGATTAACGAGGAGAGCAGTGTCACTGGGAAAACAGTGAAAAATCACCAACACTGCTTTGGAGGTAGAGGGACAGGTGCGCAAGGCAGAGGAAAATGGGGAGGAAATGGATGGTGTTGCACAACAGTTCCCCATTTTCTCTTAGAAGACCTGTGACTGCTGGGAGCAGGCAGTGCTGTGGATACAGCTATGTGCACCACCCACAGTAGGAGAGGGGCAGACTGCCACCTGTGCTGTGTGCTCGGCTGGGGCCAAAGCTGTAGTTGAAAGCAGCATTTCATCTATTCAGTAAGTAGTTGCATCCCTAGGTACAAAGCAATACACTAGATAACAACAGACTTGAATTTTTATTTTTTATTGGCGGAACCAGAGATTGAACTCAGGCCCTTGAGCTATCTCTCTGGCCAGTAGACTTGAATTTTAAAAAATTTCCTTTTCAGAGGGCTGGCCTGATAGCTTAGTGCACTAAACTGCCTTCTTAGGGAAAGCACAGCTGCTGGGGTTCAATCCCTGGTGTGCTATGCTGGCCCCGCCTCCTGGGGCACACTGAGATGGGGATTGAGACTGAGTGTGGTAGCATATGCCTGTAATACCAGCGCTGGGCAAGCTGAAAACAGGAGGATCACTACGAGTCCGATCTACGTAGTGAGACCCTGTACTAAATACAAAAAACATTCCATTTTAGGATCTAATGTTTTAGCATAAAATAGTCATTTAAAGTGCACATATAAGCAGAAAAGTTTGTAGTTCCGTGCTGTAAAGTAAAATACCTCTATGAACTCCAGGATCTGCTCGGCAGAATGATGGCCTTCATACTCATGAATACTGGACTGGTTGAATACCACTGTTGTTGGATATGCCTGAATATTATACTGTAAGGGAGGAAAGAGATTCATCAAAGGTATTATATGCACCTATTTCTTTCCTTTTATAAGTAGCTATCAGATCTGAAAAACCCACTGCTAAATTTCTAGTGACTAAAAAATTTTAGCCTAGACACACTCAGCGAAGGAAACTGCAAATTCACACAATTCATTAATGAAAACAGTACGTAAAATTTATTAAGTGTTTACTCTGTGTCAAATACTAAACATACTGTTTTTCCTTTACTTCTTTAATTTTGTCCAGGAGTTAAAATTACAAAGCCTACTTCATAGATGAGAAAACCAAGACCAAGAGGCCAAGTGACTTAATTAAGGTGAGTAGCAACTAATTAGTGAGTAGTGAATCTGATCTCTTACTTTTAAGCCCTTATACGTATGTGCTATGATTTAAGATAAAAGGTAGAAAAACTAAAGGAATTCAAATGCAGTATTCATTTTTTTTTTTGGCGGAACTGGGGATTGAACTCAAGATCTTTGCGCTTGCCAAGGAAGCGCTTATTCCACTGAGCCATCTCTCTGGTCCCTCAAATGCAGTATTCTTTATCATAATAATTTTGCATCTTTGGTTGGCATTTATTTTTCAAAGACACCTACAGAACATCAGAAAGCAAAGGCTGTTTTCTTTTTAAATTTAATAACACTTCACGCATGCTGAAAATAAGAGAATATAATGCACCAAGTACTTACATATCTTTCCCCAGTATTGAGCAACAACTAACAGGGGCAGACTGTGACGTCTTCTCTCTGCTCACCTGCACCGAGATCTGTAGACCGCAAGCCCATGGTGCCAGCGAGCTTGTACCTCTGTCACTGCCGTGTGCAGCACTTTAGCCTTGATTTTTTTTTAATCCCAATAATACTTACTATATACCTTCATCATAAAGTATAAAATTGGAACTGAGGACTTGAAAGTATTTGCCTATGAAGCTATTCTCATGCAAACAAAGGTTTCAAAGTGCTTGACCACTGCTTTTCTGTTAACTTTACACATAGAAGATAATTATAAGAAAAACCAAAATTATAGGATATCCAAAAAACAATGCTAAGAAACATAAATTACTTATCTGATTTTTCCATTTTTTAAGACATTATCTACATAGCTGAGTTGTATCTGCTTTGCTTTAATACTAACATGCTTAAAGTCTGTTTCATGAAAAATAATACCTGACTATATTTTTACACTTCGCCTTACCATGTTGCAGAGTCCTTCGTGGACCGTGCAATCCAGTGTGCCAAACCTTAGCTGCCCGTAGAGGAGTGTTGATGCCTTCCGCAGCTCTGGCAGCAGAGCCCGGCACGGTGGACACCACTAAAAAAGAGGTGAGCATTCATGAGCACTGAGCCAGCTGAAAAAAGAATTCCCGTCACTTCCGTAATCAGCATGCGCTGAGGACTTCCAGGCCTGTGCTGTGTGTGCTTAATCTCTGGAGGGGCACACATGTCAGTGCTTGCTCAGGAGCCTACACAACAGTGGCTCAAACGCAACAGGACAGGTCTAACACTAATGGTGCAACATCACTTACAGACCTCTTTTTACCATGACGAGAGAAAATGCATTACAGTACTGAAATCTGACAGATAAAAAATAACTTACAGGGGCAAAAAAATCAACCAGCCATGGTTCTTTGTCGCTGGATGGAAAATTTTGAGGTCCAAGTGTGGTAACGTGAGAATTAACACTTTCTTTGGTGAAGGCAAGTATATCATATAAAATCTTCTTCCCTTTGAAATTAAGTGAGAAAAATTAAAATCCACATTCTATAATTACACAGAAACATTTTAAAGTTTTTGTACTCAAAATAGCAAAGCAAGATGAACTTATAAATGAACTGGTTTTAGTACAACTGTGGTGGTCTCTGCACTCTGCATCTTTGCTTAAACACTCTTGTATCTAAGCTTCAAAGCGTCAAGATCTCAGAGGCAGACTAATGTCTCTGCTGTAAGACTGTGAATCCTCTCCTGCTGTAGCCTAATGCTACATCAGTTTTAACTTACTATGAATTCAAAGTCTGAATTAGCAAATAAACAGTGGAAAACTGTACTTGAATAGTCTACGAACTTCACAGACACAAGACATCCAAGCTGAAGTCAAATCATTTTTTCCCATACTTGCTCCTTTCCTTGCCTTCTCTTGTAGGGAAAGGTATCACCCCATCCACCAGGTGTCTAAAGTCCCCCAAGTGAGCTTGGCCCCGCTTGTCTGCCCTTGTGTTGCAACTCCACATGGTTCATCTCTTACCTGGTCTCTACTTCTGCTGCTACTGCCCGAACTGCCTAGGCCTCCTGCCTTAGCCACGCTGGTATTTGTCTCTAGCTCTCCCAAACTAGTCCATTTCCTACACTGCTAGCAGAGTCCACTTAAAAATACCAATTCTCATTATATACTGTCTATATGTCTGTAATAATTTACCACTGCCTAAAAAATATTCTTGTTTGGCAAATATCCTTCTCAATGAGAGCACAATTTGTTTTCCCAAGTGCCCTTTGACTCATTTAGTTAGCAGTCAAAATTCAGTATCTAATATGTCAGACCTGTTTTGGATTGTAAGGCAAGTGAAACTGCAAACAGAGTTCTCTAGTTCACAGCCCAGAGGAAGAAACACACTTCATGTCCAGATGGAGATAAATAGTACTGTGTTGTCTTGCTTTTTTCTTCAGCCACTGTATCTTCAGCAGCTTCACAACTATCTCTGCCTCTGACCACATGAGGCCCTGTCCGTGTGTTTTGTGAACCCAGATCCAGCAGCTGCAGTCCAGCTCTGATGGCTGGAGCCGCATCAGTTGTATACCACAAGACGACCTGCGGCCAGGGCCATACAGCTAAGCTGTCCTTGGATTCCTGGTCTTGAAAAACTGTGAGTTCACAAATGTGTGCTGCTTTAGGCTGCCAAGTACTGGGGTAATTTACTACTCACTAACTGATCCCTACTTTTCCCTGTGGCAGACGTACACTTTAAAAAGCTGTTCATTTATTATCTATTTTCTCTACTACTAAATAATGTTTTTAAGGCAGAGACTATAGATGTTTTTTCCCTATTTTTCTACACTATCTAAATTTGAACATAATACAAGGTATAAAATTAGTAATAGCACAAAACAGAAAGTACTTGGGGACTCCATGTATATTTTCCATGGAAGAAACTGTTCTAAATTCTGAAGATCATTTGTCATTCGTTGAATATTTTGAGGCCCTGGAGGAATTATTACAATGAAAGAAGAAAACCTGTATGTGAGGGGAGAAAAGTGCAAAAGAACAAGGCATTTTCAAGGATCCAAAGCACTGAAGCCAAGATTATCTGGAGAGGCGGAGGAGCAGGAGGCGCTGGAAAGCTGGCAGAGGGAGACTATGAAGGTCCCTTGCTCAGTCAACAAGGGCCTCCTGAGTTCTGCGGCTGGGCACCATCCTAGGTACAGGCAAGGACATAGCGAGGCGCTTGCCACTGCTGCGCTAAGGAACCCAAAACGTTACTCCAAAAGAACTGGAGTCAAGGAAGAAAGAAAGGTCCCATGAAAATGGTGCTCTGAGTTCAAGCTCTGAAGATAAGAATGCAAATGTAAAAAGAAAAGACTAGAAGATGCGCAGCCCCAAAGGAAGACACTATTAGAGCACATCTGAGAGGTCACTGGCTCGAAATGGGGCAGCACACACGGAAGGGGCCGCGTGAGAACTAGACGGGAAAAAGTTATTTCCATTACTGAAGCTTAGTCATTATGGGTACTTCGGGAATAAGCCTACTTCTTATAGTCAGATATGTTTGGATTTAAAAATCTACCCTGATCAGCTCTCTAGTTACTAACAAATGAAAAAAAAAATATTAACGATAAATGCACACACAAAACAAGATAACATAATTAGAAAATTTCTATTTGGAAATGAAGATGGACTCATCATTTTCCCCATTTTTACCATGATGGATTTCATATTCTTTGGTTCCTTGTCCTTTAAATACTGCTAGACAGGGCTGGAAAACATAGAGATCCCTACAGACGCCTGGTGCAGAGGAGCAGTCAAACCTCCCAACCTGAAAAGTACAAAGACAGTGTTGAATTTCATGAAAACAAAACACTAACTCTTCAATTTGTAATCAAATATTCCTAAAAATCACTCTAAAATGACACTGATCTTGTGGCAGTATTTCAAAACAGAAGTTAGTTATAAAAAGGAAAACTGGGCTGTGTAGCTAGCGCAAGCATAAGCAGCTGCCTGGCAATAGCAAGGTCCCAAGTTTGATCCCCAGTACCACATCTGTGCCAGCCCTGGAACTGGGCATGGTGACACATGCCTGTCATCCCAGTGCTGGGGAGGCTGACTGCATAGTGAGAGTCAAAAACAACAACAACAACATTCACATTTAAGACTGAAAATTCAAGTCAGTAGAAGAATGCTTTCTAGAGTGCTCAGAAACCTGAGAGGAAATAAAGGTCTTCCAGAAACATGTGCTCTAAGTATGTATATGATATTTAACCTCAGGCTAGAGGACAGAGAATTGAATAAGCAACAATAAGAAAAAGTTCGTTCTTTTTATACAGTGTGAAAGAAAACAGTATAAATAAAACAGGGAAATGATAAACCAAGAAAAAAATTACAGCATGTAAGGAAGATCTATTAAGAAATAGTAAGACAGCCTATAATCCCAGCACTGGGGAGGCTGAGGCAGGAGGATCACTGTGAGTTCAAGTCCAGCCTAATTACACAGTGAGACTATGTTCCAAAAACCAACCAACAAGCCAAACACTGCAAAGGACAAAAGAAAATTGTGCCATTTTCTCTTTATAGAGAAAATGTATTAGAGAAGAATTATGACCTGTCAGGAATTGTGTTTTTTATTGAAAATTGTTAATATACTACTTTTGACATCAGAATGGTGAAGAATAAAAAATGTTATTATCATGGTTGACAAAAATGTGGAGAAATACCCACTCACATGTTCTCAGTGAGATTATAAATTCATAGAAATTTTCTGAAAGACTCTAGTGATGAGGATAGAAAAGGAAAATATGTAACCCTGAGTCAAATTTATTCCCATTAGAATACTTGGGCAAGGGGGCCTGTGGGTTAGCTCAGTTGCTAAAGCCCCTGCTCAGGCCAACTCATTCAGGTGCAGGGAACTACGGGGTTTGATCCCCAGCTCCACCTGCCTTACCAGACCTGCCCCTAAAGCTGCCTGAGCCAGCTCCCTCCAAAAAATCCTAAAAACATCTGGTCAAGTCTTACATCATTAGATCTTTTTTTTTTTTTAAATGTGTTTAGTACAGGGTCTACAGTGTCTAACTACACAGACTAGAATTGTAGTGATCCTCCTGTTTTGCAGCCTCCTAAATGTTGGGATTACAGGCCCGCACAACCACACTCAATCTCAACTGCCATCTCAGCACTCCCCAGGGGTGAGGCCAGCATAGCATGCGGGGAATCAAACCCTGGGCCCTGTGTCTGCCTAAGCAGGCGCTTTAATCTGCTGAGCTACCTATATCATTTGACCTTAAAAATGGAAATAAAAAGTCGGCAAGACATCTGTCAAACAATTAGGATGTGAACACACAGTAAGATACCACTGAGCTTTCAAGGAGGGATAAAGAAAGACACACACACACACACACACACACACACTCTCACAGGCCAGTGAGAAAGTTTGAAGCTGTTGAATGTAAAACAGAGCAATATGCAGTGAACCCATTGTGATGAAAAAGTTTACGCACAAGCCAGGCGTGGGTGCACACGTTTGGAGTCCCAGCACTCTGGAGACTGCTCAGGGAGTGCAGGCTGATGCCCAGCTGGGACATTCAGCAGAACCTTGGATTCAATTTCTAGTACAACTCATACATAATTATATATATAAATTTCCACGTGTATAAAACTAAATTTCATCAACCACTACAGCATGTGTTCATGTGCCCACATATGCATCTGTCAACTTATACCAGTACTCGTAAAGTATAAAAAAATTTACACAATAAATTCTTAGTATGGCTATCAATAGTACTGAAAGTATAGGTGAACTTTTAGATAAACATCATTCATTTCTGTGTTTATATATATTTGCATATCCTAATTTTTCTAAGCAATGAGCAAGAATTACTTAGGTAAAGAAGAATTTACAGCTAGGGAGATGCCTCAGTAGAATAAACACTTCCCTGGCAAGTGCAAGGGCCTGAGTTCAATCCCTGGTTCTTCTAAAAAAAAAAATGGTAAAGAAGAATTTATAAAAGCAGTGTGGCACTTAAGATGTTGGGAGCTTAGAAATTGCCCTGTGTCTGTCATCTATGAGAAGAAAGGGCTGATTCAATTAGAATTCAACAACTCTTCTTTAGTTACTGGGCTGGGGTCCTGGGGCACACTGCTGCCCCAGCATGGAATAGCTGTACAGGACAGTGAAGAACTATACTTGACCACAGTAGAAGCCCTGCACCAGGCAGGACCTCTGTGGCCCTTGTGGTGAGTGCCAATGCAGGCAGCTGTCTCACAGCATTAAGTACTGACTTCCCTGCAGCAGTGAAGAAAAACCAGCGAGGAACATCCCAGACTGGCTGAGGTATCTCCTTTTTGAGGATGGTGATTGAGAAATGGAATGGACCCAGCAAGGGCAACATGGATGGCAGGAGACAGGAGCAGAGTGCACGGCAACTGTGACCTGCTCTCTGGCTGCAGAGTACTCCACCCGGAAAGGAAAAGGAAGTAGGAGAGCACCGATGACTGCCCCAAACCACAGATCACGGTCCTGCCCGTGAGACTGTCATAGGTCCCAGAGACTAGAAACCTATGCGACTGTCTTGCTTCAGAGAAGGAACTCAAACCATGCTCCTCCACCGACTTCCAGAGACCAAGCCATCAGGCATGGCCCCACCGTAGGAACAGAGGCACACTAGATGTCCTCTTGCCCTGGTGATGGCAAGCCGTCCTCACTGCAGCAGCTCTGGGGCTGGGGCACTCACTCTGCAGGGCTGAGGACGCCCTTCCACACTCCCTGCTCTGGCACTGTAGCTGCCACTCTGAGAGGCCACACTGTCACTGCTGCTGGCCTTTGGTAGTGGTGGGGGTGTCTGCATCAGATACCTTGGGAGCCCAATAACCTCCCAGACACTTAGGGTCCAGACCCTACGGACACTGAATACCGCTGAGGAAGTCATGTGGACACTGGCGTGGGTGCTCAGTAAAGACACGGGACAAAGAACCTCCCAAAAGGACGCCCATGCCCAGCTACAGCCAAATCTGCTCACAAAAGCTCCTCCCCCAAAAGTGAAAGAGGCCAACTGTTATAACTTGATATGCAGAGTCTAAACTAGAGACTCAAGAAAAACAAAAAGGAAGAAAACATGATGTATTTCCAAAAAAACATAGTAATTCTCCAGAAACTACCTAACATAGAAAAGCTATGAAATGTTTGAGAACAAATTCAAAGTGATGCTGGGGAAAACAACAACAACAACAACAACAACAACAACAAAACCCAAATATAAGATAATTGTTTGAAATAAGTAAAATAATTTAGGAATGAATAAGACATTTAACAGAAATAGAAGTTATAAAAAATTAGAGATCAAAAGCTAAAAAATTCCAGGGCAAGGGAGATAGCTCAGTAGAAATAAGTGCTTGCCTGGCAACCACAAGGGACTAAATTCAATCCTTAGTTCTGAAAAAGAAAAAAAAAAAAAAAAAAAAAAAAAAAAAAAAAAAAAAAAAAAAAAAAAAAAAAAAAAAAAAAAAAAAAAAAAAAAAAAAAAAAAAAAAAAAAAAAAAAAAAAAAAAAAAACAGCTAAAAAATTCAGTCAGTGAAACCAAAAACAGCAGAAAAATTTCAACAGGCTACCTTAAGAGGAAAAAAAAAAAAAAACCAAAGACACGTCTTTTGAAATAAGTCATGTAGATTAAAGAAAAAAAATAAAGTCCATGAGACTTATGAGACATTATTAAGTGAACAGCTATCTATCTACCCTCAAAGAAAGCAACAGAGAAAGTAATAGCCCCAGACTCAAGTCTTGAATGAGATAAAATGTCCAGATCAAGGGAGCTCAAAGGACTTCACTTAGATGCAACCAAAAGACCTCCAAAACTATATGCAGGAAGATGTCAAAAACTAAAAAGAATTCTAAAAAATAGCAAGAGAAAAGAATCTAGTCACATATGAAGGAATTCCAATTAGACTAACAAGACTTCTTAGCAGAAATTCTACAAGACAAAGAGAATGGGATGCCATATTCAAATCCTGAAAAACAGTTAACAAAATATACAAAAAACTAAACCAAAACAAAAAATTTGTCAAGCAAGAATACTGCAACCAGCAAAGCTATCCTGTAAGACACTGATGTGTACCACCAGTTGGCCAGCCTAACAAAAAATGCTTAGGGGAGCTTTATATTTGCAATGAAAAACTTTTTAACAGAAAGGAAAATTCAAACCACAATAAGCATTCATATCTCATGCCTGCTAGAATGGGTATTATCAAAAAGAGAAAAATTATCCAATACTTTAAGGATGTGGAGAAAGAGGAATTCATACACTGCTGTTGAAACTGTAATTTAGGACAACCCCTACAGGGAACATTATGGAGATTTGTCAAGAGAACTACCAAAAGATCCTGCAATCCATTACTATGTAATTCAAGGAAATGAAACCATCATATCAAAATTTATCATAGTACTACTCAAAACAGCTAAGATACAGAATCAACCAAAGTATTCACAAACAGTGTAGTAAGTACACACCCATACAAGAGTATTCTACCCCTTAAAAAAATGAAACTGTCACCTATAGCGGCAGTGTGGGAGGAATGGGAAGCCAGAATGTTAAGTGAAAGACAAACACCACACATTCTCTTTTTTTTTTTTTTTTGTCTTTTTGAGACAGGGTCTCACTATGCAGTTCAGGCTGGCCTTAAGCTCACTTTGTAGCTTAGGCTGGTCTCGAACTCACAACAATCCTCCTGCCTTAGCCTCCCGAGTGCTGGGATTACAGGCATGCGCCACCATGCCCGGCTACCACACATTCTCATTCCTCTGAGGGAACTAAAAACACTGGTCTCATGGTAAGAGGAGACTGAGACAGTGGTTCCTAGTGACTGGGAAGGGCCAAGAGATGGGGCGATGTCAGGTAACAGAGCCAAGCCACATACATGGGAAAACTCATTACCTATGTTTTATAAATGGCACAATAACTACTGTCTACAATTGGATTATTTCAAAATAATCAGGGCAAGGTTTCTGATATACAGAAATAATAGATGTTGAGGATGCATAAATGCAACTCAATTTGATTACGTATTTTATACTGAGATTATTTTTAGTATGTCAGTTTAAATAAAACATTACAGGGGCCGGGGAGATGGCTCAGTGGAGTAAGTGCTTCCCTGGCAGGTGCAAGGGCCTGAGTTCAATCCCCGGTTCCGCAAAAAAAAAAAAAAAAATTACTCTGAAAAAGGGAAAGACATTCTTGTGTACTACTCAAACTCAGAAAGCTGAGATATAGATTTGTCAAGTGCCAAAAGAAACAAAAAAAGCCACCACTTCCACATGTCAGGTCAACTTTGTAACACAAAAAGAAAACAAAAATCCCAGCCAGAGATCAAAAGCATTGACAGACTTCCTAAAGTAGATTAATGAACATCACATTACTTAAAATGTAGCTAAAGGTATTAGATTGGTAAGCATACAGCAGAAGGTAAGGCAAAATGCATTTTTCTTACTTGAATATGGTCATTTTTAAGTAGAGTTTTTAGTTTTTTCAACTCAGGATCATTTGAATTTTCATTTTTTCCAAAATGGAAAAATATGAGCCAGCGATGATGTGCCAACCGATCCTTCAAAATAATTAACAGAAAGAAACATCAAAGATGAGGAATTCTAAAGAATCTTATTTTTATTTCTTTGAAATTAGCTTTTGTACCCTGCCCATTAATTCAAAATGCTGCGAACCACAGAGCCAGGCGCACTGCTGTCGCGCAGTTTCCTGGGAGTAACCTGCGGAAAGCGAGCAGCGCGGGTTTTGAAACTGCAGGATTTGACACTGGATTTAAAACACAAAGGGACTAGCTCCATCAAATCCACACCTTAATGGTACTAGATATGAGAAAAAATATGGACAGCCCTGTGCTAACGCATGGAAAAGGGCACTCCGAACACCGTACAGCTAAAAACGGAGGGCAATGTGGGAAGCCAGCTTGCTCGGGGTTAATATGTAAGATCTGGCAGGAAAACGTGCCCCAGGAATAGTAAATAGAAGGAAACAGTTCATCCTCTCATGAACTGAATTCTTTCGAGGCGGTCTGTCTACTGCAGTGCTGCTCAGTCCTCAATGGACGACAAAGTGCTCTGCTGGCAAGAAAATAAAATTCCAAATCAGACCCAAAATCGCTTTGTGATTGGAATCTTGCCTTTCGGACTCTTTAGAATTCCACTTTCAGACTGCACAGGCTTTCCATTTTACTTTCTTCTTTTTTTTTTTTGGAACCGCGGTTTGAACTCAGGCCCTTGTGCTTGCCAGGGAAGTGCTTATTCCACTGAGCCATCTCCCTGGGTCGAGCACAGGCTTTCCAAAACTACAGGCTCTACTCTGAATCACCAACACCAGAATCCCAGATCGGCTAATACATGTCTGTGAAATGCTACTTTCAACTCCACAGCAATGAATAAAACAAAGGCTGAGTTTAAAATACTAAGAATTTAAAATGCTATCCAATTATTAACAAAAACATTACCTCTAGTGTTTTCGCTGAAAGTAGTTCAAAATCTGGAAGTCTGTTTATTATTTCCAAATATATTTCTTTAGCATCCAATGACGTAAGAAACTAGAAGAAGAGAATCTATTTGTAATCTTTTGGATAAAGATTCATTTCTTACATTACTTTTCAAACAGGAACAATTACAAAACCAATTGCTGTTTTTTCAAACATTCAGTATATCATAATTTGGTAAGTATTAAACATACTGCGAAGCTTTTTAAAAAGAGTGATATAGAAGAAATTCCATCATTAGGTGCTTTTTTTTTAACTGGAATTTTGTGTTAATCCTCCAGTAACTCAGTGACTTTTACTTAAATCATCAGGAAAAATACATTATATTCAATTTAGTGCTAACCATCTTTTACAGAATTCCAATGTTTTCATTGCTTTAGGATTTTTAATACTAGAATATTTGATGATCTAAGATACTTTCTGCCTAAACCATAATAGTGATTAAGAAGAACTTGTAATTGCAAAATTGGAATGGTAACAATGTTTATTAAGGTGTTCAGAAATGTAACTTTCTCAAACCTAACCATTTTTAAAAGATTTTATTTTAAACATGCTGTAAAGCCACTTCTGTAACTTAAAACACAACTGAAACAGGCACACCATGCTTCTAGTAGATCTCCTGAATTTCTATTTTATTGGCACTTAAGAAACTTAATTCTCAATGAAGCAGCTATTACTATGAAGAGTATAGTAATGGCTACATCAAGAAAACAAATGAGGACAGTTTATCCTTATGGATATTTAACAATTCCGTTACATGAGGATTTGAAACTGCACTTAAAACACAAAGGGACTAGCTCCATCAAATCCACACCTTAATGGTACTAGATATGAGAAGAAAATATGGACAGAAATGAGTATGCTGGAAAAATTCAAAGTTATTTTTTTACATTTTTAAAACTTGCTTTTAAGTTTATTAAGATCTGTAACATATGCTTATTAAGGATCTGTATGAAATAATCTGCTACCAAAATGTTTAAAAAACCCCAGAAACCTCTCATCTTTTTAATTTCACAGCTTATAGTTCTACATTTTATTTTAATTATGAATATCTGAAAAATGCTTATGTGTAATTACATTCTAAATCTCATTATCAATTTGTCTTGCCGTAAGAACAGTGCTTGCTCATTTCACCCACGAGGGTGCTGTCTTATTGGCCTGACTTTCAGCTTCCACACGTTCTCAGCACAGCACCTCGGCTTTGCCACGCGAGTGCTTTTAGGAGGGATGAGAAGCGTTTAATTCTCCCCTTCCTTCTAATTCATTTCCAACATCACTTGTAATTTTACATCTGTACAGTGTAGAAAATCCTCAGTGTAAACTAGCACATTTCTGGAGGGCAACCTGGCTTTAAAGAAGTACACAAAGATGAACAAATAGATACAGTTAAGTACTAAAAGGATAATGCATACTTTAATAACAATATAAATATGGCATATTTATTGACAAGGAAGAATTTTACTAAGTCTATCATCTCATTTGTCAGTACTGCATTTGTGTATTGTATAATACATACATACAGCATGTTTATAAGCACACAGTAGGTACCACAAAGACACACCCAAGAACTCTTCTAGGAATCTGGCAGACATCAGTGCATAAATCCTACCTAAAAGTTCAATGTAGGAGACAAAGAGGCCTGGTAGCAATGTAAAGATAGAACCATAGATTTTCCTGATGAATTGGTTGTAGGGTATGAGAAAGACAGGACTCAAGAATGACTCCAGGAATCTGGCCTGAAAAACAAAGGATGGCGATGTGGAGACCGGGTGAAGCAGATGTATGGGCACACCACGAGCATGTTTGCAGGCATCTGAATGTGAGAGGCTGGCGAATATCACCGAAGAGATGTTGAAGGAGCAGTGTTGCCTGTGCATGTGTACACCCAACATTCCAGGAGTGGAGGAGAAATGTAGGAGGCAGGGAAAACTGATGCAGGTCATGACTGGAAGAGTGTGCACTTAGGTTTGGTGTGGCTGCCTTTAAACTAAGGCTTTGTCTTTATCAGAGTCTGCTGTATTCTTCTGGGATCCAAAGGACTTCTCCAATATCCCATTATTTACCTCAGGCTATGACGACTAGCTTGAGTCTCCAGATAAGCTTAAGAAGGTGAACTGTACTGGATTTCCAAACTAAATTTACACTGGAATCCCACAGCCTATTTTAAAATGTAGATACCTGGGCCCCAGCTGAAACCATGAATGATCTATATTTTAGCAACTGTAGGAAAACAATTACATGGAAACCATAAAGCAAATGTTTTTTCACTAATCCTAAGAATGTATTCCATACTTTGTGGTTAAAATAGTGATTTAAAAATAATCCTTGCGACAGACTTAGTGAAAAATTACTTGTTCTAAATAAGGAAATTTTCCAGTCAAGTGATATAAAGTGATTCCTCACTTTGCCCACCACTTACAAAATGATGTATTTCTTCTGAGTGCATGTGTGCATGTCTATGTAAAGAAATTTGCTTACCAAACTGCTGTCCTTTTCTTTGTTATTTAATGTGGCTCCAGGAGGAAAGTAAGCCGTAGTGCTTGCTGTAACGTCCAGACTTCTACAAAGGTTGTCCTGTGCCGCACAGTCCATCCACCCCACGTTAACAAGACCATCCTAAAATGGAAAAAAAAAGTGCTATACTGTAAACAGAAAACATGATTTTGCTTTACCTAGCCCCCAACCCCATTTTCTTCTTATTCAATAACTTAAGGTAATAAAATGCAATTTTCCTTTTATATTAAACATATTACTTTTAATACTTTGTATAATTTTTTTGTGGATTAAAAATTATTTTTCATCTTTTATTAGGTGCAGGGTCTTGCTATGCAGCTCAGACTTGTAGTGATCCTTCCCAGCCTCCCCAGCACTGGCATTACAGGCGAGGGCTGCCGTGCCTTACACTGCTGAACTACTTCCCCAGCCCTTTTGTTGATTTTTGAGATAGGGTCTTGCTATAATATTCAGGCTGGCCTTGAACTCATTTATGTAGCCCAGGCTGAACTCAAACTCACAGGTATTTTCCTGCCTCAGCCTCCTGTGTACTGGGTGGGATTTATAGGTGTGTGACACCAGAATTGGTCTTTTTTTTAGAATTTGTACAAACTTTAAAAACATTTATACATTTTTATAGGAAGTAGGCTGTTTAATAATCTCTTTGGTTAAAATGAAACCTGTGTGAGATGTATGTATCATGGTTCCCCAGATACTGTGTGTCTACAATTAAATTAGTACTTTCCCAGTTTTTACTTACTGGTAGTTATGCTCTAAATATTATATAGAAAGTATTATTTCTATATAATAGAAAATCCTATTTAGAAAGCTCCAAAATTCTGCATAGTAAGTATTATTTCTCAGAACCTCAAGTTACTGCAAAACTGTTCTGGACAAAGCAACTTGGTAAAGAAATACAGGACAAATACATATTCAATCAGGATTCTAAATATAATGGAAAAAAGAGGAACATATGCAATAATCGATATAGCAGGTAAGAAGCTTCTGCAAATTTGAAAGATACTTAACATATAGATTCAGAAGTCCAGTAAGTCTCAAGGTAGAAGAAATAAATCTACACCTATGCAAATCATAATCTGACTTCAGAAAATCAAAGTATCTTAAAAGCAGTAAGGATTCAACTTGATCTGGATGGTGTTATACGGGAACATATACATTATAAAATTAAAATTTACTTTACAAGAATCAAAATGTTAAAAAGGGGTTGGGGATTTAGCTCAGCAGTATAATGCTTGCCTAGCAAGCCAGAAGCCCATTCTCAGTCTTTGGCATCAAAAAAAAAAAAAAAAAAAAAGGTAAAAACTTACAAAGTAAAAAAGTTACAGAAAACTAAGGTTAAACTTACTGAAGAAAAATTTTTATAGACGCACTATAGCTTAATCCTGAAGACTTATAGTCACCACAGCAACGTCACGTCCTCGCTCTCCCAGAGCCACTTCCAGTCCTGCAGCTCTGGTCACGCCAAGTGCGCTACATGCAGGCAGCACTCTGCCTTCTGCGTCATACTTTGGGTAATTCCAGGTTTAGATACAGACAGCACTGTGTGCCAAGAGCCTGCTCCTTCAGCACAGCAACGTGCTGCAGAGCTGTGGCTCAGGAGCCCCGGCCTCACAGGCGAGGCCTGTGCGAGTGGATGGATCATGCTCACATACTGAGGAAGCTAAGGATGCTCATGACTACATATGCAAGAGAATAGCGAACGTAGGGAAAACAGACAAACCAATGTTTATAGCTCAGAGATTTGATATGCCCACCTCAGAAATTATAGATCAAATAGCACAAAAATTTTGCAGATATAAACATGATTAATAAATCTAACATATATAAACTACACCTGACACACACAGCGCTTTCTAAGCTCACGTATTCCTTTCCAGTATTCACAACTCACTCTGGAGCCACACAGGGAGCTTCAGTAAGGGGAAAGAATCAACCTGTAACAGACCACATTCTCCAACCATAACATGATGTAAACAAAATAAACTAGCAGCAAAGTTTCAAAATGGTAAAAACACTAACATGGAACCAGAAAAATTCACAATAATTTGCAGGACTTTAGAAGTGAATGAGAATGACAAAACCACATGGCAAGAGTGAACAAAGCTATTCAGAGAGAAACCTAGGACATATTTATCAGAAAATAAGGAAGTTTAGAAATATATATATATATATTCAAGGAATTAAAATATTTACAATCAATTTATAAACGTGCTGCTTCAGATTTCACAAAACGAGGGTTGCTTACCAGCATGCCGCTGAGCCTGAGCCGTGTCTCTGGGGCCAGACAATCTGGGGGGAAGATGTTGAGACTGAGCTTATACACGCAGGTCTCCGCCTCCCAAATCACCATGCTGACTCTGAAGCAATACTTGAGCTCTACGTCAAATTCTGACACCCATTGTAGGAGATGGACACGGAGGCCAAATTCTCACTTTACACATACACAAGCATGTTCATTCTCTCCCTTTAATTTCTCAGGATTTCTTGTTCCAGCAAGAAATACTTAGGGTCTTTCTCTCAAATTTCATTAACAATCTCCTTTATCCAACAGATCTCATGATTTGGGAAAAATAAAATGTAACAAATCTATCTGATAAGCGTATATAAGTAAAGGATCCTTAAAAATACCATAAAAATCTGAAAAGAGGTTCTGTACTATTTCCATAATGGTTCTGTAAGTATGAATGTTAGGGTACGATGAGGTGAGATTTGAGAAAACGGAATGGCAGCATTACAGAGCCTATAGGCAATGGTAAAGCAGTTTATCTAGGTGAAAAGTAATACAATGTTATAAATGTTAAAATTTTGTTCATGTTGTGGATGGACAGAAATCTGGACAGTAGGCTAAGAAGAGACAAAAATCTCTTGAATAAATATGATTGATTTATGCTCAAAAGTAAAACTTTTCTTTCTTTTTTTTTTTTGTATTTTAGGGAAGGGGTCTACAGAGTGTTCAGTGTCTTACTACTACAGCCAACTCGTAGTGATCCACCTGTTTACAGTCTCCCAAGAGACTTGGGATTACAGGCACACGCCTGGCACTGCAGGCCCAGGGATCAAAACCCCAGCCCTTGCACCTGCTTGCAAGTGCTTTAATCAAAAGAAAAATCTTTCTAACACTGACCTTCCTACCACAGGGTTGGGAGAGTGGTCAATTTTAGTTATAATACACTCCTAACAAAGCAGCAGGAAGTGTGAGAGGTAAAGTGTGGGAAAAAGACCCACATGAGGATTTAACATATGAAAATATAATAAATTAGGAGACTGAGTAAAACTGGGACCAATTTTTAACCAATCTAATGCAATATAATTTTCATTTTGTAATTTGGTATGTGAGGTGTGAATTTCCAACATAATTTATGAAGGAGAATGTCCTAGAAATGAGAATGTCATCTTCATATAGATACTTTTATAAGACAAATTTATATATATTTTAAACATAGAGAGAAGCAAAGTCCATCTTATTATGGACTCTGGGAGGGATTAGACCCATTAACAACTATTACTGTGACTACCAAAGGTACAAGTTATCATAAGCACAATTAGGCTGAGAAATTCATTCCCAAAATGTACAAAGGATCCATTAACAAGTTAACTGATAACCTTTTGTGTCTAAAATAATAAAGGTAAATACTTAAGTAAAAGAATTGTAATCTTGGAATTAAGTTGTAGTTTCAAATCATCCAGTACTGAAAATTTAATACATTTAAGATTTAACACCTGAAATTTCAGTATCATGGTCTTTTCATTCTAACAAAATAACAAAATTACCTCCTTCTTTAGAACAGAAAGTGATCAGCCAGCCAATACCAGCAGCAAAAGCAGTTTGTATGGAGTTAACAAAATTCCCTTAAAAGAAAAAGCAAATTTCTGATCACCTGTTACTTAATAATGAAGTTTTCCAAATGACTTTTTCCCAATCCCACCCTTTTTCAATTCACTCTGAATAATATAATCAGTTACTTTTCTAAAACTTTTTGAGTATGTCAAAATCTGCAAAATTTTTCATCACATAAAATCTCCACTCAGTATGTCTTTTAGAAGAAAACTGCATCCGGCAGGCAAGGCCCGTTGTGTGTCTACAGCCACCCTTCTTTCACTCAAGGCCTCTTGTCCATTTCCATAAAAAGGCAGTGTTTGACTTTCTTCAAGAAGTACTTAACTTCTTTTCCAATGGATTGTTTCATATAACTTATGCTTTTCTGAGCTATCTCTATTATAAGTTACTGACTGTAGTTATTTGCTAGTTCTTCCTCATTTACAGTAATGAAGTTACTGATGGCAGGACAGCTGTCCTAGTATGTAACAGATTCTGACACACAACTTGGTACTTAATCTCTTTAGACATGAACACAATCATTCCATTTCATGAGTGTAAACAACCAGCCTGAAGTCACTTGATATATTAAAAGCCTAAGTTTGTTTGTTTACTTATTTATTTTTAGTGATACTAGGGATTGAACTCAGGACCTTGCATTTGTCAGGCAAGCACTTATTCCACTAAGCTGTCTCCCCAGCCCTAAAAGCCTAAGTTTAAAGATGACTCTGAACTGGATAGCAAGAACTTACAGGGGAAAAAAAAAAGAGTCAAGGTGTATTATGCACAGGTACAAATTGCCTATGATGAATGTGATCATTATATGTATCAAAAGTGTATCAGTACAGTTAAAGACCATCTGCACAAACAAAAGCCCAACACAGATTATTCAATAGCAGCATTTTGAAAGATGCCTTTTACTCTAGTCCCATTCAACCCATTTCCCACATCCTAAATGTTGTAGTTTCTATGTAGAACTAGTTTGTTATATACCTACTACCCGCAGAAAAGAGCAATGACACAATTCCCTTTTAAGAAGCCTGGGAAAATTAGTTAAAACTCTCAGTATTATGATCTAATGGTTATGCTGCCATCGTAAAACTCAAAATACCAATAAAGTGTCCTTGAAAATCCAACAAGAAAACAAAATCACCTGTTGACAGTTCTGTCACTGAGCTTCTCACATGCTGCATGGCAAAATTCACTAAACTCTCCTTTGATCTGTCTCCATGGTATTTCACTGCAGCCTATTAATTTTTGTAAAAAGGAACATTGTTTACATTTTTTAAAAAAATTCACTGAAAGGGCAAATACTCTGATTTTCCATTATTTTGAAGAATTCAGTAAAATTCTACCCATCAGAAGTATATTTCCAAATAATTCTGAGAATCTTGATTTGATAAAATCTATCTTCTGCAGAGTACAATTTAGTTCTACTTATATTTTTGTTTTAGTTTCATCATTGCAAATGGGATAAAGATTATAACTTTATATTCAATGAGTATCTACAAAATACTTTGCAAACTGCAAACCACAATATGCTTATCAAATAAATTGTGCTAATTAGCAAACATTTAATGTTAAAATACAACAAAGTCAAAGTCATGGGATTTAAAGACTCATAAAATAATCCAGCTGTTTATTATTAATAGAGGGCACCTAACATAAGACATGAAATCTGCAAGTTCTTACACTGCATTATTGCTAGTATTCACCTGTTTCGAAGTTCCACGAATTGAAAAATGCTACTGTTATCCCTTACCATTCCAGACCTAAAGATGAAGAGGCTTGGGTAACTGTTGACTCCTTTCATTCGGCAAAGCATTCTATCATCACCACAGTTTACAGCTCCAATTCGAAGTAACCCATCCACTTCTTTAGCAAATTCTCTCCACTATGACAGAAAGAGAGTAACAGTTTCTCTGCTAAGATCACTGTCCTTTACATGAACTTACTTCAAGTTAGAATATTTATTGAATAAAATCATCCACATGTAAAAAGCACAGAACATATTAAAAACTGCACAAATAACAGATCAATTAAGAAGTAAAACTTTAACAATCTGAATGTAAATAATACGTACAGTGGGGGCTAAATCATGACAGTGTGAACATCCTGGGGAGTAAAAGTTTACAAACCACAGTTCTCCAGAATTAACAGCAGCATCTAAAAGCACACAAAAAGAATCACAGATTTACTGAGGTTAATGCACATTTTAGTTTAAAGACTTTCTGTTAAGACCAGAATACAAAAATTTATTTAGTCATGAATCTTTCATGCTGCCTTCATCATTTTCTGTTAATATTTTAGGGAAAAGAAAACTTTAAATGTCAAAAATAGTAACTTAAAAAAAAAAAAAAACACCAAAATTCTCTTAAGTTCATACTTACAAGAGAAACAACTTTGAATTAAAAAATAGAGGGCCGGTGAGATTGGTCAGTGGACTAAAGTACCTGTTTAGACAAGTGTAGGCAAGTGTAGGGACTGCGGTTTGATTTCTGCGACCACATACCACGCCAGATCTGCCTATGATCCCAGTGCTGGGGAGGCTGAAAACAGGAGGATCACTACAAGTCTGTAGTGAGACCATGTAATGACCAAATACATTAAAAAATAGAGCTGGGGATATAGCTCAGTGGCATAGGCATCTGCCTTGCAAATGCAAGGTTGAGCGTTCAATTCTCAGTATAAATAAATAGGTAGATAAAAGCTATCCAAAGGGGTGGCATGAAGACACAACAGCCAAAATCATGAATGAGTTCATGTGGATGACAGAAACAAGGAGGAGAAACAATTGAGTGATGCCCAGCACTCCCAGTACCCACAGTGCGGGCTGTGTTTCCTCAGGAGTTCCAAGGAGCCCATACTGCAGCCCCTCAGGAGGCAGACCAGATACCCACACGCTATGGTGACCGCTGTGGAGATTACCTTTAGCCTCTGCCCTCAATGAGGCATTTTCACTGGAAATCCATGCTGATTGAGAAGTATAAAATTAAGGTTTTTATCATTTGAAACATTAATAGATATTTGTTAAAATAAGAGATTTGAATATCATATAATGTTAGCTACTGGTGTATTATATATTATGATCTACAAAACAACTTGGTGCAAAATTAAAACAAATTAATTCATTTAAAAAACTTAACATTGTAAGGATGTTCTCTGATATTCAAGAAAAAACGCAAAGGAAATTTGCTTCAGGATAACGGTTTTCAGATACAGAACTTCTACATCAAAATCAGTTATCCAATTTTAACATGAAACTTCATAAGTTATAGTACAATGTCAAAATATACATATGATGCTAAACAGTGCAACTGATCCAGGTGAGTTGGGAACACACAGAACTCAATGTGGGAGAACACTGAGTCAAAGTTCATAAACTACATTCTCCAGAATTAATAGCTTAGGCCACCACCTGGTACTGCTGTGGCTAAGTTTTAGTGGAATGAATGCAAACTTTAAAAGAACAAAAGAATTACGTTATATGCAAGATGGCTATTTATATATAAAAAGAGAAAGCAATGGTCAACTGAGGGATTATTGCTCGTAGGTCTTACATGAAATGATGACAAATCTGACCGGCATGAGCCCAGACCTCGTTTACTGGGACAATGTCTAGTCTTAGTACTTTGTTTTCATAGAGCACTTCTAACACCCTTACCCAGTTCTTACTGTTAAGCAATAAGTACTAATTTTATTTTTAATTATTTTAATTCTATATTACCACAGCAGGATGAAGTGATCTTGTATAACTCACCGACCCAGTACAGAATATATTTCAAAATATTCAGTCTAAATCCCACAACTACAATTAGTATTTCTTAACATCTGTACAACTACAATTAATAGCTTCTGTTACACAGAGGAACACAAAAATAAAGCAGAAGTGCTTTGAATTCTTTCTTAAGCCACTTTCCAATCATTGTTGGTATTATGTGACACTATTCATTAAGAATTTGTATATACACAATATATAATACCTAGAACTTGATTATGACTGATATGCTACTGGATTATAACACAAAAAAGTTATTAAGTCATATGTAATGGAAAGAGGATTTTTAAATCTCTGAAACTAGAATTTATTAATCAGATTCTTTACTTCTGTTCTAAAAGTGAACATTTAAAGGTATCTAGTAATGGTTAAAATGAATTGTCAACTAAAACTAATTCTCAAACAACTGGAAAACTGTACAAAACATAAAAGACCTTTGTTGAAAGCACTGGAGAAGTACGGATGCAGTGAAATTTAGGGGGCCAAAGTGTGGGAAAAGGTAGAAATCAAAGAGCCAACATTTGCCAGTTTTAGAAGAGGCAACTGACAAGCTAGAAAATAAGAGATTCCATGTAATTTTCTCGGCTAGAAGGACAAAAGTGTGTTCAAGGCACATTAAAAGAAGCGTTCTAGAAACAAAGATGAACTGGAAAGTGATGAGTTCTCTCAGTTTCTGAATCCCTTCTGGAATGAATCTCTGTACTAGAATGAAGCTTGAGACTGCTGGTGACCCTTCCCAGAAGAATATGTAAATCCTTACCGCAGGAAGAGAAATGTATATAAATTTTAACATAATTTTATAATTATTTATAAAAAATAAGACCAAGTCAAGCCAACAGAAATAACTGGTAATAAGAGAGACCCATAACCAAGCAGGCTAATGTGGTTCGTACACATAAGCATAGTCTACTTATACTAATGTGTCATTTTCCCTTTGCTTCTCCAACTAAAACTTCAGGATTGTCTTGTGTTAGTCTAGTAATAGAGTAGAGGTCAGAGGGTGGCAAATATGCACCAAACCTATCAATATTCTTTTTTTTTTTTTGTAGTACTGGGGACTGAACTTGAGACCTTGAGCTTGCCAGTCAGGCACTTATGCCACGAAGCTGTCTCCCTGGCTGTGAATCTATCAATATTAATTAATCATTCTGAATTACCTCTTTTGTGTCTTGCCTGTACTTTACTTAAAACTACCCATTAGAGTTCTATGTGAGGCATCAGCAGCTGCCAGCCTCTGCAATGAAACACCTGGAAAAGGTCGAACTCTTGCTCTCTATAAGTCAAGTCTCATCTAGGTGAGCTCATGGCTTAGTCTGCAGGCTCTGTTCAGTTCCTCTGGTTCTATCTATAGTTCCAACGTGTGGTTTTTTTTGACACTTTTGGACCATGAGACACACACTAATATATACATGAGTGAGGACAACATTCATTCAAGAAAAGCTATAGGCTTATACAACGACATGCCATAAAATTATTATTCCACCAGTTTGTGGTATTAGTTTTGTCTATCAATAATACAAATAGGTCAAAATTTCCTGTTTTCATAAGTAGAACTTACTCAAGTGTTTCCATTCAAGATTGGTAGCACAGAAATAAAATGACACATACTTTTTAATGCCTAAGCTCACACATAAAAATTTAGAATAAAAGGTAAGCACTGACTGCTTAGAAGAAACAAATGGTATGAAACCACGCAGTGGTAATATATCTTTTATCATGACAATAGAGAAAAAACACTTTATATACACATTTTTTTGCAACTCGTAAGCTATTTTAATTTTCTAAATTAAATGTGATTCTAACACAGCAAAGTAAGACTGGAATTTAATTTAAAACATAATTTATTGGTTTGAAGTAGAAAGCAATAAATCTATTTTACTACTGTACCAAGGCTAAAAATTTAAGAATTTAATCCAGTTTTATAATTTTTCTAATATTTAATGGAAAATGAGGTAGAACTGTATTTTTTTTTTTATTTTAAAGATTTATTTATTTGTTACAGGGTCTCAGACTCAGTGATCTTCCTGTCTCAAGCCTCTCCAGTGCTGGGATTATAGGTGTGCGCCACCATGTCTGGTTTTAGTGGCTGGCACAGTGCATGGCTAGCCCAGCATATGATGCTGGGGATCAAACCTGGGTCGTTCCACTTGCCAGGCAGGTGCTTAGATCACTGATCTATCTCCCTGGCCCCAAGAACTGTATTCTTACATTGATTTTCACACAAACCATAGATCACATTAAGTCTGTTTTTGAAATAACCACACACTTACCCAAAACTCTGGAATCAAGAAGCTCTAAAACTGGAAGTTCTTTGAAAGTTTGCAGTATGCTAATTTGACATCCAGACTTGGTCTGAATGGATATGGGGGTATATATTATTCCTACTTCTTTTACCTGGTACATATACTTGCTATAATTTCTGCAGAAACAGTAGCATTTTTATTTTGTTATTCTGTCTCACAGGCTGCTAGAATAGTTTAATATAGAGAGTATGCCTTTATAAATTCCTCAAAATTTCTAACTTTAGAATATAATTGGATCTAGGAGTAGCAGATAACAAACTGAACTTGTACTACTTTAGAAAACCTACGTGCTCACAAACTTACCGAATTCTCCTCTTTCCAGTGTTATGATTTCGGGATCATCATCATAAATACCTAATTTAAAAAGTATATCAAAATTATTAAAATTCCATATAATAACCTACCACATAAAAAGATCATTTACTGCTAATAAAAAAATCATAGTAATTCTTAAACCTACAAAATATGCAACATACTGAGATAAAAATCAACATGAAGTAATATTTTTGGTGATACTCGTTTTTGGTGTTTTTTTGAGTTAGGGTCTTGCTATGTAGTTCAGGCTAGCTTGGAACTCACTATGTAGTCCAGGCTGGCCTTGAACTTATGACAATTCTCCTGTCTCAGCCTCCTGGATGCTGGGGTTACAACAGGCATGCACCACCACATCCAGCAATAAAAAAGGAGAACATTTCATAAATCTGCATGTCTTCCTTGTGCCTCTGTATCTCTGCACCATTCCAATTTTAGCACATATGCTGCCAAAGTGAGGTGATACACTTAAAACAGTGATCTAAAGGTACTGATTTCCTGATGTGGCCTGCTATTGGTAATTTGGCTGGTGGGTCAGCTCCTAATGCTCATGTAGTTTTATCTCCACAAAAACTTTTGATATTAAACTTTTTACTTAAAAATAATTATAGACTTAACAGAAATTGCAAACATAGCACAGACTCTCATGTACCCAGTGTTCTCTAGTGGTAACACGTTAGCTGTTTATAATACCAATAAATGCAATGTAGCACTAAGGCTGAAAACAGGAGGATCACTATGAGGCCAATCTACATAGTGAGACCCTGGAGACCCTTTACTAAATACCTAAGAAAAATAAATAAATGGAATGTGTATATCACTTGAACATTTTATGTAGTAATGAGAAATTGTGACTTTAATCAACTTCAATGATAGTAACTAAAATTTATAATTGCTACTAATTACCTACCTCTGTTGTAAGTTTTTTTTTTTGCGGAACCAGGGATTGAACTCAGACCCTTGCACTTGCTAGGCAAGCACTTATTCTACTGAGCTATCTCCCCAGCCCCTGTTGTAAGTTTTTTGGCAGTGGAAAATATTTTAAAATGATAGATTATTTAACACCACATAACCTAAAAATAATCCATTGGATACAGACGAGGGGTCAGAACACTTTTTCTGTAGAAGCCATTAGCATTTTGGGCTTTGTGGAATGTGTTTTTGTTTTGAGGAGCTGGGGATTGAATTCAGGCCCTTGCGCTTGCCAGGGAAGTGCTTATTCCACTGAGCCATCTCCCTGGCCCCTTTTAGTATTTATTTATTTATTATTTTTTTGGTTTTTGTCATAAATACTCAAAACTCAGTCAAAGATATTATAGGCAACATGTAAACAAATGAGCACAACTGTATTCTTACAAAAACTCTCTCTAGGAAGAACTACAAAATATTTTATTTAGGCTAGTACAAAAGGCTTCTTAGTCTGCATGTGAGGCTAATGACTATGGGAAATGCTGGCTATCTGAACACACCCCGCCTTGATAACCCCATTTACTTTGGCTGTCCCTTGGCTCCTTTATGTAGCTCCTCCCTCTCTCCAGCCTTACTACTATTTATTCCTGTAAGCCAGGAGGGCGGATAGCATTGCCAGTGAAGCAGCTGCTATTCAATTTTGAATGTTGCTTTGCTGGGAAGTCTAAAGTTGACGTTTGACCTTGCCCTCTCTTCATTGTTTAATCCTTAAGTTCTCACTTTCCTTTTAAATGTGTTATACTTTGCTATTTTTATTTCTTTTGAGTTCTTACACTAGGGCGACTATACACTATTTACACATGTGGGTCATGTTTATTTCACTTATGAGTACATTGTTAAGTGGCATCCACTTAAATATAAAGGCTTACAGTTTATCATTTTTTTTTTTTTTCTGGCAGAACTGGGGATTGAATTCAGGCCCTTGCACTTGCTAGGCAAGTGTTTGTTCTACTAAGCTATCTCCCCGGCCTCAAATTTATCATTTTTTATAGCTGAGTGATAGTCCATTAGGGGAAAGTGATCGACGATGTAGTGTGTGCCTAAGGAGAGTCACATGGAGAGAAAACTTTTTCTCAGGCTTTCACAGACAGCAAATTGGTCAAGCAATGGCTATGACTCATCCACATGGGTGACACTGACAAATAATCTACAAACTGTGACACCGGGTTTTAGGATAAATCCTGAGGGGATATGACTGACCTTGTGAGATACAAAAATTATATTTCTTGTTATACAGGTCTTGCTTTATCTTGGTCTTAACCTTTCAGCAGAAAAGTATAAAAACGAGGTATAAAAAGTAAAGTCATATTGCCGGGCGTGGTGGCGCGTGCCTGTAATCCCAGCACTCGGGAGGCTGAGGCAGGAGGATTGTTGTGAGTTCGAGACCAGCCTGAGCTACAAAGTGAGCTTAAGGCCAGCCTGAACTGCATAATGAGACACTGTCTCAAAAAGACAGAAAAAAAAAAAAAAAAAAAAGTCATATTAATATGCTGAGCTGTAAAAGGCTCTAGTTAACATATTCTGACATTGCCAGTCCTACGGATAACCCACTACTATTACAGACTACTGGACTATATCACATTATTTTGCTGAATTTACACACCTACAATATTTAAATGGTAAGGAATACCATCTCTGACAAAACTAAACAAAAAAAAGGGGATATAAATGAAGGACCATTTTGCATATACAGAATAGGATAGATATATAGCTACTTTCTCTTAATTCAATGAGAAGAAAGATTTGTATTAAGTGTTTGGACAGGATATCATGTCTGCATTTTGTACTATGAACAGCTACTATGAAGACGACAATATGCAATGTATTAATTATTGAAACTGTCCTACTAACCTGTTGAAACTGTCTCATTGCTATTTCTCAATAAAATCTAAAAAAAACTGAAGTTGATGTTTGAAAGCCTTCAGTATTTAACTTTTTGTTATGCAAATGTATATATTTTTATTAAATAGGAATGCTTATTTTAAAAATGTTGTAATTTTAACCCATTTCTATACATCTATACAGTAAATCTCTGTATACTGATTTCCCTTTGAATTCCATTCCCATGACAAATTAAAAGGACCTCATCAAGATGACACATTAACTTTTCTTTTACTCAGATAAAAAAACTTCACAAGCAATAAGGCTCCTTACCAAAATCATAGCGATAGTAGTTCCAGCTCTCATACTGGCCTCCTTGGTTATCTTCAAGCCCCTTCTCTCCATATTTATCATACTTTTTTCGTAGATCTTCATCTTTCAGTACTTCATATGCTCTATTTATTTTTAGGAAATCACCATGCGCATTTGGGTTGTTCTGTGAAAACACATTAGACCTAACACATTTCATACACACAATTCAAATGTCTTTAAGACCTTTACACTGTCCATAGATAATTTCAGATATGCTAGACATTAGCTACTGAGTGATATGAATTATCTTGGAATGAAATATTTTTAAGGAATTATTTTCAAAAAAGAAAAGTAATAGAAATTCAGAATCTACTCTTCAAAAGGTTAATGAACATGTTCTTATGACTTAAATCACTCCTTAAAAACACAGCTGAGACACTGAAACTCTTAATCTTAAAAATGTTTGTTACTTCTGAAACGGATAGAATTGTAGACTATTTTTAAGCAAATTTACTAAAAAAAGTATGCTCCTCTGCATCAGATATTAAATGTTAGGGTAATAATTCAAATCTGGTTCACTTATTGTTTTATAGACTGCTTTTCCAAATATGCTTTCATTCTTTTTTTTGGGGGGGGTTGCTGAGGACAGAAGCCAGGGCTTCCAGCGTGCTAGACAAGCATTCTACTGCTGGGTCAAATCCCCAGCCCCTTCCAAGGATGCTTTTATTTAAATAATTCTTAGATACTGGCCTACCATTTCTTTATATGGGAATAGAAATTTTAGAAAAAATGAAAAACTCTAAATAGAATATAGATCTGAGGGGAAGATAACCAAGGAAAGAGTTGCCCCAATGGGCTCCAACTTGTGATCCTCCTGCCTCAGCCTCCAAAGTGCTGGGATTACAGGTGTGTACCACCACATCCAGCTATGACTGAGTTTTAAGGAACTACTATTTTAATTGCTCATTACTATTTTAATTTAGTTTTATATAACTGAAATAAAGTAACTACACTTAAAAATTCTTCCTAGAAAAAATTATAATCTATGTCCTTTTTAATATTAGAGTAAAATCTCCTTAAGAGTTAACTAGATAAAAACAATAAAAATTTTAAAAATTTAGTTTGTAAAGATTACCAGACACACAATTAAGTATTTTAAACTGAAAGAATATTGGGGTCCTCTTAAGTTTTAATTCACAGAACTTTCTGGAGTTGGAGATATAGCTCAGTGGTAGAGCATTTGCCCAGTAGTGGCCTGGGTTGAAAACCTAGTACCAAAAGCAAAAGCAACCCAAAGAAAACCCAAACAATAGTAACAATAGCAGCAACAACAAACCCACATCAAAACCCAAAAACCTTGCTAACTCTGCTCAGTGGACGCCTAAGTTGGAAAACACAGTGATGGTTAAAGCATGCTATTATTATCTATTTCCATCAATTTTAGCAAGATACACTCTCACAATTCTAAGGAAATACTTTTTGGGCTGAAGAGATGGCTCAGTAGAGTGAGTGCTTCCCTGGCACGCGCAAAGGCCTGAGTTCAATCCCTGGTTCCACAACACACACACAAAAAAGGAAATACTTTTTTGCTACTATTTTACAGCACTTATCTCAACCAACTTTTCTATGGTTTTGGGATTAATATCATTAAAAATATCTCTGGGAAATGAGTTTACAAAGTAAGAGGCAACTGCACATTCGTCACTGACATTTCTCCACACTACTACATACAGAATACTTTGCTGCTGCTGTTTTCACAATACCAGTTGAACTAAGGCTTTCACATGTGATTACTTGTAAGCACTCTGAACCCTTATATAAAAATAATTTAAACATTTAATGTATTAAAATAATCATAAAATTAAAATTTTACCTACCGGGTTTTTATCAGGATGTAACTTCAGTGCTAACTTCTTAAAAGCTTGTCTTATTTCTCTACTGCTTGCAGTTTTGGATACTCCAAGTAAACTGTAAAAATCCTGATCTGTGCCCACTAAAATGGCCATATACACCACCAGAAGACAGACAGTTATCCTTCTCAGGTCTCGGACACTGTCATTTTGATTGAGCCAGCCTCCCATCCTCCTCCTTATACAGGCTCTGATAAATGTGGACATGAGGGACACTTCAGGGTCAGGCAGAGCAGACACACAAAAGCACTCAGCAGCACCTTGGTCCACATTACTTCCAGGGTGAATCAAGCATCATACAATCATCTCCAACCATGGAACTCTGGAGAGAGGAAACCAAGGAGTTAAAATATACTTCAAACTTAAAAGCAATGACACTATCAAGGCATACAGTCGCGAATACTACCTCTGTTCAACAGTACAACAGGGTGAATACGCCAGGATCTACTCATTTCACTACTTCAGTATTCAAACAGCCAGATTTGTGAAACTGATCAAGATACCAGATTGGGGGGGGTCACAGCTACCTAGAACTTAAACATGTAACACTGCACGAGCAATTTATACAACCAGAAGGCTCTGATTAATTAGCATCAGAACACCAGCATGGAAATAAAACTGTATTTGCTTCCTCTTTCTACCCGATGGTGCTTTCTGTTTTGTAACACTTCTTCCTTTTAAATATCCACGAAAGCTATTTCGATTTTTAAGTTAGATCTCACAGGTTGTGTATGACCTTTGAGGGGCCCAGAAGGACACAAGTCTCTTTCAAAGGATACGCACTTCTCGCCTCTTTGAAAAGTGCCAAGTACAGTGTCAATTGGGTGGCTTTCTTAGAAAACAGGGCCGCCTTCCCTTTTTTTAAAGGTGCTTACACGGAATAAGATCTTGTAGTTAATAATGACAGTAATTTCAAAAATGAATATTCATTTTACTGCCAAATTCCTTTTTTGGTATAAGTAAAAATAGGAAAAGAAACTTAAAAAGAGAAAGGAATCAGTAATTGACACCTCCAGAAGGCAGAAAAGCAGCCAATCATTTTACCATATTAAACTAGTAGTTTCTAGGATTCTACTTCGAAAAATCTACCTCTCCCAGTATCCTCCGCTTCACTTTTCATTTTTATCCTATGTGTATTTTTAAAACATTTTCCTCTATCCTTGAACGCTCTCTCATCTTACGAAAGCTACTTTTCTAAAGTACACTGATAAAAGAACAGGAAACCGCCGGCCTGCAACCCATCAGAGGGCGCATCTCTGCCTTCGCTTGTAAAGCGAAGCAGCGAGCCCGGCCGGCAAGAATGTGGGCGGGGCCGCGGCCAGGTGGCCGGTGAGGCCAGAGCGGAGCGAGGCCAGGTGTGCGGTGAGGCCAGGTGGGCGGTGAGGCCAGGTGGGAGCCGCGGCCAGGTGGGCGGTGAGGCCAGGTGGGCGCCCGAACCCGCAGGGCTCCGGGATCCTTTGCCGCTCCTCAAGAACGCAGGGAGGGCCGAGGACGACTCCGCGCGAGTCCCGAGCCTGAAGTCGGACTAACGCAGCCAAGCGACAAACCGCGGCAGGAAGCTGCCGGGTGCAGCGGGTCGGAGGAGGACGCGGAGGCAGGCGGACGCAACACCCCGCCAGCGGCCGTCGGGACTGCGAGGAGCGGACCCCGGCTCGGCCGCCCGCCTGTCCCCCTTCCCGGGCGCCCAGGCCCCGCCCGGCCCGCGCCCACCTCGGGTTCGCTTCCGGCCGCTACTCGCCCACCCCGTCCGGGCGGTGGATGCGGGCCAGCAAGCAAGCTCGCGCTGCCACGGGCGCACCCACCCTCCAACCGGCAGCGGAGTGGAGCTCGGGAGAAGAGAGGACGCGCCGCGCCGCCGGCCTGAAGCGCGCGCCGCCTGCGCCGGTGCCGGTTTCCACGGGAGCGGGGCGGGGCCTGCCGCGAGGCATTATGGGAGAGGCGTGGGGATGCGGCGGTGCGAGGCCAGCGGCTGCGGGGCGGGCGGCGCGGAGTCAGGTTGACGTGGCCTTCGCGGGATCCGGCTCCAGGTCCGGGTCCAGCCCGGGTCTGAGGGACGCGCCCGCACACGCAGCCCACACCCTCCTACTAGAGGCACTGGCGGTGGCCGCCGGCGGAAGGAGGACCACTGAGCCCGCCCCTTCCGGGGCCCGTTGTCAGGGTAACGGGACACTGTAGGCTGCTTTGCAGCGCTTGAAACGGAGACAGGATGTGTGGATGGTGGGTGGTGCACATCGAAAGGGTAAACTGGCGAGAACGAGGAGCTTATCAGAACTTACACTGATTCGCCGTCAGCCTAGAGAACTGCATAGGCGGTGGGATATTTTCAAGAAAAACATGTATTCCTGATTTTGCGTGCGCGTGTCAGCAAACGTTTGAGCATTTTAGAATTTGTTCCCACTTTTTGGGTCGTCGAAACTGGAAAATTGGGATGTTAACCATGTATCTCATGAATGATACAAAATCAAAGGGCAAACTGCATATTTGGCTCGCGTAATGCAACAAAGTAACTACATTTGCTACCGTCAAAGTCGAAAATATCATGATGAAGCTAATGACTGGTTATATCAACCGTGACATGAAATGTTATAGTTGGGCCCAGGGAGATGGCTCAGTAGAATGAGTGCTTCTCTGGCAAGCGCAAGGGCCTGAGTTGAGTAAATTGTATTGGGTTATTAAATTTTATAACTATGTGGGATTAATGGATATTAAGATTCCTAATATATTGTAGGGAAGACGAGAAGGTAGAATGAAAACAAAAGAAATACTAGAAGCAGATATTTGTGAACAAGCCTAAGTACATGTATCAGTCTTGCAAATCTCCTAACATGTGAGGACGTTATTATACCCATTTCACGGTTGAAAAATTGAGATAATGTATGTAGATTCACATCTACAAACCTCCTCTAGAGATTAAGATATTAATCATTATGCTATCCTCTAAGCGAACAAAATCCTGACTAAAAGGCAAGCAGACAACTTGAGAATTTATCAGGGGCTAGACTACATTTTTGAAACTTTTTTATTTTAAAGTGAATAGAAAAATAATAGATAAGACATTAGAAATAATACACTATTTCAAAAACAAGATGATAGGTATTCAACAGTGGTTGTTACACTGCACACTGGTGTCTTCAATGGATTTGCTCAGATTACCAGATATAAACATGTAAATTTGTTCAAAGTAAAAATTTTAAGCATTAACTGCTACCTTAAAAAAAATATCCAATATAGAATGACGTTTTGTATGCCACAGTGAAGACATAGACTGTCTTTTGGGTAATGAAGAAGATTTCTAAAACTGAGGTTATAGGGTGGTAATTATTGGAGAGGATACAAAGAGGACTCCACTGGAAAAAGGGGAGCAGTTAGAGTATTAGAGAGGTTGAATGTGACAGGCACTTTATCAAGACTTCCCTGTTCTCTGGGGGATCCTATGTTGGACCTGTGGTCTTTTCTCTCAACAGAAGAGATAAGATAATGGAGGACGTAGCTTTTCAAACATCTGTACTTATGTGGGGAAAATAGTGCTGTGAGAATGAGTAATGTGAAATGATCAGCTGAGTCAGGGGGAGTTTAGAAAGGGTCTTACCAAAAGAAAGGTATGTGGTAGCAAGATCTATGTATTGGTGATGGTCCATATTATCAGAGTTCTGCTTTTTTTTTTTTTTTTTTTTTTTAATGTATTTGGTATAGGGTCTCACTACACAGCTCAGACTGGTAGTGGTCCTCCTGTTTTTATCCTCCCCAGCACTGGGATTATAGGCATGTACCACCACCCCCGGGATCAAGTTCATTGCACCCTGGGGTGGGGCCTGCTTGGCATATCCGACTGGTGATCAAACCCCAGGCCCTGTGCTTGCCAAAGCAGGCACTTAGTCTGCTGAGCTATCTCACCAGTCCTTCTGTTGCTTTTTGACAAACATAGGAGATGTATATTTATATACATACAAAAATGCTCACATTTACGTATGTAAAACTATATAGGAGAAACATAACTCCCAACCTACTAGAAGTCAGATGTGCTGAGTTTGTGGCTCTTAAAAATGAAGAATGAATGCTAGACAAAGAGGGTTATTCAGGAGGATTATTACTTCCTATATAAAATCCTCCTTATATTACATATAACTCTCCTCATAACCTTCCTGATATTACCTCCTTATAATAGGTTAGGAGTAGAAAAGGCTCACTGGGAAACAGTAATAGTTCCTGAGGGATAGAAGGGTTTCTGAAAGTGGCCCATTTTTCCGAGAATGTTTTATAGGGAAAAATCTCAAGGTACAATGTAGGTCAAACTGTAAGCAGCCAGTAAGATCACAAGAATGACCCCTTAGCTAATATTGATCCAGTAGGGGAGTGGAACACATAGCAAGGGCATGTGGCTGACATCATTAACTGTGGCTTACCTGTGACTTCTGAAATAGGAACATTTTGGGGAAAAGTTGGACCCAGGTGTTCAGGTCACCCACCTAGACGGCTGATGTGTAGCTAAACTTAATAGGCTGTGTGGTCCTAATTACAGTATAATCTTAAATTTCTATTCATCTTTTAGGAACGTATGAAGGCGTCATCACTGTGACTTTAATCTTACAGCCTTGCCTTCTTCAGCCACATGCTGATGTCTCCACCTTTCACTGACCTCCTTGTGAGCCCCGCCCCTTTCTGACTGGGTATTAATTTTATTCTAACTTAACAACCTATAACACCATGAGTTTATTCCAGTACTTCCAATGGCAATATAATGCTACAGGAATCAAAATTTATTAATTCTACATTTCTTCCTTTCCAGACATGTGGCATCTTTCTCTGCCAGTGAACCCCCAGGTTCTCATTTGTTAAGATCTGCAGTTACTAATCTCCTCTTGCCAATGCCAGTCTTTCCCTGGTGCTGTTGCCCTCCTCATCATATTTGGTTGGATTTCACACCTTATGTTAAACTGCTCCCTTGGGCAGATTCCCTGCCCATTGCCCACGGGTTCCTGCCTGTGCCAGGCTGTCCTCTCATAGTGACCCTTGCCCTGAGAGGGCTCCAATATACCATGACTCTGTCTTCCTTTCTTATGGAACACTCTGCTATAGCTGATCTCTGATACTACAGCAGCTCCACATAGCAACTTTTGGTCTGAATTATAGCTAAATTTTGTAGCTAAAATTTGAAGATCATATTGAAGGAAAGCAACAGTAGATATAAGAAAACTGGCTAGAAGACTGACCATTTGTACAAGGTAGGTTGATGTTGAGAAATAAGCAGACTCAAGAAAAAAGTAGAACTCATGTTTGCTGTAGCACTATTCATGAACAAGATGTGGAGACAAACTGTGTCTACCCATGATGACCAGGTAAGGAAAATGTGGTACAAAGGCAATGAAAGATTATTCAGCCATAGAAAAGGCCATCCTGCCATTTGTGAGAACACAGATGAATTAAGTGAGACAAGATGACAAAAGGCAAATGCTGTATGATCTTAATTATGTGTGGAACCTTACATTATTGAACAGATATAGGGTGAAAAGCAGTGGTTCCTTGAGCTGGGACCTAAGGGATATTGGGAGATGTTGGTCAAAGGGAACAATCTTTCAGGTATAAAATGCATATACAGTATTCTCAGGCTTCATATTCAGCATGGTAACTATAGTTAATATTGTATTGTCTGCTTAAGATTTGATGAGAGCAGATTTTAATGTCCTCAGTCAGATATACTGACACCTGGGTGCACATGTGCATGCACACACACGCGCACACACACACACACTAAGTGTTTTGTGTGCTTATGGATATATTAATTTAACTATGGTATTTAGTGCATAATGTATACATGCCTCCAATAGCGTTATACATTTAGAATATAAACAGTTATTTAAATATCTAGCCAGGCAGGTGCTTATGCTGCTGAATAGCCCTGGCCCCTTAAATATTCTTAAATAGAAGAAAAATAGGGTTTTCTAATGAGCTGATCATGGTGGATGTAGTCAGGTTTACAAGGGAAAATATTTCATACAAGACATACACTTTATAGTAATTTTGCAATACTCACCCAAGAAATCAAATGCAGATGAGTGTGGCAGATCTGTGCACATTAGAGATCCAAAGAATCCAGCTCAGGGCTTGGATCTCACAACAGTGTACCGCAAGAGTCCAGCTGGAGGTCTAGCAGCCATGACAACGTCTCATGTAAGTCTCTACCAAGGATCTGCACTGGGAAGGCCCAAAGGCAAGTGGTGGAAGGTAGAAAGTCCGTGCCAGCGGGGTGAAGGATCTGTGCCAACAGGCTGAGGGATCTGCACTGGAGCTGGGGAGTGATGCTCTCGGAAGGACCAGAGCTCCCTAGAAGAAAAGTGCAGCAACAGTGGTGCCTCCTCCCAACAGTGAAGCCCCGTGCTCCTCTTATGATGTAAAAAGCGGAGTTTATATCAGGAGAACCATCAGCAGGCCATCTTCCCTTCCACTTCTCCCTCTATGCTGTTGGCAACAGTGTTCAGGTGGGCACTCCACACCCAGCACCTTGCTGACTTGGTGCATCCGGGTGTTACAAGTTGACCTTAGTTAATCCACCACAGCTGGGAAAAGAAAGCTACTTGAAGATACATCTTTACTTCATATGTATCCTATCTGTGGACTAAGTACTCACCAGCCCCAGTGTAATAAGTCAAAACTTGATACAACACAGTTCCATCATATATATAGGATGTAGGAAGGGGGCCATTTCATTTTTAGTACCATCTAAAACTTATCTTTCAAGAACCAGGACATGTTCCTTCTGAAAATACATTTTCTGTGAGCCATTCAGGCATGTTTGATCAGTCTATGTTTGATTGTTATTAGCACAGTACATATTAGAAATTATATTGTGTTGGTTGGTTTACCAAACAGGTCTTTGAGCTTACAAAGCTGATTTTATTTTTTTCCCCTCCATGCCTAGTTAGAATAGTACCTGGCATCTGTTCAAGATGTACATTCGGATAGAACGAAGAATCAATATTCTGTATAAACAGGAAAGAGGACTCTTTGTACCTAAAGTTATTGTCTGGTGTAGGCAGGGCATAGAGTGAAGCACATGATATAAATAATAAGGTCCATAAAATGTTATCTTTTCTTCTTCTGGTACTAGGGATTGAACTCAGGACCTTGTGCTTGCCAGGCAAGTACTTATTCCACTGAGCTATCTCCTAAGCCCAAAGTGTTAGCTTTTTAGGGAAGGTTTTTTTTTTTTTTTTTTTTTTGATTCATTTGTATTTGGTGCCAAGGACCAAACCCAGGGCTTCCCACTTGCTAAGCAAGCATTCTACCGCTGAGCCAAACCCCTAGCCCCAGTGTTACATTTTAAAATTATGTATTTGGTACGGTGTCTCTCTGCACAGCTCAGACTCATAGTGCTCCTCCTATTATAGCCTCCCCAGAACCAGGATTAGAAGTGTGCACCACCACGCCTGGCTTCAGAGCTGGCACAGCATGTAGTTCCAGGGACTGAACTTGGGTCCTTGTGATTGCCAGACTGGTGCTTAGACTGCTGAGCTATTTCTCCAGCCCATGAACATTGCTTTCAAACATTTGAGATTTTAGAACAGGATCAAAACTTTGGGGTCATGGGTTCTATTTCTTCAATTCATAGAGAGGAATCTGCGGCCTAAGAAGATTTAAGAGTAACTTTTCTAAAGATACTCAAATGGAAGTGGATAAGATGGGAACACAGTGTTCCCTATTTTCTTGACCAGTGTGAAGTGTTAACAGTCTATATGGATTGTGTGTCTCAGGCATGACTGTAAGTACTTTGCTTATGTTAATTAATTATCATAACAACCCGGTGAGATAAGTGCTATTATCAATTTTGTTGATGAAAAATTGAAAAGAGAGATTGTCCCATATTACACCATTAGAAGTGCTAGAATTTGGATTTCAACATGGATGTTCTCCATAAATAACACCATCAGTTAGCTGAAATATTTTTGCCAGAATTTATTAGAGCTACAAGAGGTATTCGCTTCATGGAACTTTCCATAATATTGTGTTTGATTTGGGAAGTTTGGTAATGTTTTATTAGGTATGATGCATCTTAATCCCCCTTTTTCTCCCATTCCTCTTTCCTCTTCTCAACCCCCTTTTCCCATCTTATTTACAAATCTTGGTTTCCTTTTTATTCTTATTCCCCTTTTTTTTTTTTTCAGGACTGGGGATTGAACTCAGGCCCTTGCATTTGCCAGGCAAGCACTTATTATAGCGAGCCATCTCTCCAGCCCTTCCTTTTTATTCTTTTAAAATCTTTTTAAATTTTCCCTTCCTTCTTTTCCCCCTTCACCCTCCTTAGTTCTTTCCTTTTGAACAGTTTCTTCCTGTTTTACAATATCTATTATACATTTTGTTCTGTGTTTAGTTGCTTTCAGTTCAGTTTCAATTTCTCACACCAAGGAGACAATGCAATATTTATATGTGTGTCCAATTTATTTTACTGAAGACTCTGGCCTCAAGGTACATCCACAAACATCTATTCCTCAGTTGATGGGCGTTTGGGTTACTGTACTTCTGTAAGCTTGGGTACACAGAGTATTGCTGTGATATGATGTTTTGATTTTCCCAGGAAGATACCCAGAAGGGGAAGAGCCAGGTCAAATAGGATGTCTTAATTGTAGTTTCTTTTTGAGGAATCTCACCACTGATTGCCACAGTGGTTGCACCAGTCTACCAGCAACAGTGGAGAGAGTCCCTTTTTCCCCATGGCATCTCTAGCATTGGTTGTTGGTTGGTTACTTCATAATAGCCATTCTTTTTGGGGTGAGATGGAATCTCAGTGTAGTTTTAATTTGTCTTGGATGATCAGTGATCCTGAATATTTTGCATATATTTATTTTTCACTTGTATGTCTTCCTCTATGATACATGTATTTCTCTTAGGTGCCCAAGTTTGGATTGTGTCTTCACATTTGAGTGTTCAGATCTTTTTTTGAATTCTTTATATATTCTAAGTATTAGTCCTTTGTCTGTGGAACAAGTTAACAAGCATGTCCACTGTTGCCATTCGTATTCTGTATAGTTCTGAAAACATTAGATAAAACATTTAGACAAGAAAAAGAAATAGAAATAGAATAAAGAGAGAAATGGAAGAAGTTAAATGATCATTACTTGCAGATTACATGATATTTTACTTAGAATACCCTGAAAACTTCATCGAAAGACTTTCAGGTTTAATAACCAAATTCAGTAGCATAACTGTATACAAAGATAACACTCAATAATCAATACCATTCCTATATACAAACAATAAAGAGAAATAAGGAAAACAATGCCTTTATGATAGCAGCCAAAAAGAAATACTTAAGAATCAATCTAACAACAGTAGTAAACAATCTGTACATTGAAAATTATAGCACTCTGAAAAAGGAGGTTCAGGAGAATATCAGAAAATGGAAATATATTACTTTCTTTTGGATAGAAAAAGCCAAAATAGTGAAAAATGGCCATATTTCTTTATTCAATGGGAAGGAAAAACTGGGATGAGGAAAAGGACAAATGAAAGAAGGGAAAAATATATTTAGGTATATATGTACTAGCTTGGGTAATTGTTGACCTTTGCTGGTCTTTTGAAAGGAGCAGTTAATGCTCAAAAATTTTCTTAACTCAGATTTTTTTCCTCTTTTGAATTTCTTATAACTTCTTTGCTATTGTTTTGTCTTTTCTTTAAATGGATATTACATGTTTATATCTAGCTATCTGAATGACAATTTGAATATAGCATCATGTAGTATAGCAACCATTGTTAAATTCCTATTTGTTTAATGAAATCTTTATAATTTCTAAGGCTTTTTATCACTATTTTGTATTCTTTAAAAATAAAAAAGTAAATGACCACATTTCCAAAATTGTCATACAGGTTTAATGCAATCCCAATCAAAATACCATTAGCATACCTCACAGAACTAGAGAAAACAATCCCCTTATTTCATTTGGAAGCAGAAGAAGCCTAGAATAGCAAAAAAAATTCTAGGCAACAATGACAATTTTAGGAATATCACAATCCTTGAGTTAAAATTATACTGCAAAGCTACTGTGATGAAAGCTGCATGGCACTGACAAAAACCAGACCTGAGGGTTAGTGGAGCAGAAGGTGCAGAAAGAATTCCAAACATACTCAGCCACCTTGTCTTTGATGGGGGGGCAAACATGTTCACTGGAGGAAAGACAGCCTCTTTAATAAATGGTCCTTGAAAAACTGGCTTTCCACATGCGAAAAACTCAAGCTAGAGCCACGTCTGTCATTATTCACTGAGCTAAAATCAAAATGGATCCAAAGATCAAAGCATTAAAACAAACGCTAAATCTGCTAGAAGAGAAAATAGCTGGAAATCTTGAAAATATAGGTGTAGGCAAAGATTTCATGTGGCAAAATCCTAATCACATGAGAAATACCACAAAGAATCAAAGACTGGTATCTCATCCTTTGGTACAACAAAAGAAATCATCACTAGCATGAAAAAATGTATTTCTTCTAAATAGGATAGAGGAAACCTAATTCAAAGTGCTAGGAGGAGTGGTAAGTGAAAGCACCTAATGTTATTTTGCAAAATCATATAATACATTTATGAAGGGATAATTCAAGTTTCTCCAGAGACTCAGGATCAATAAGATAGATAGATAGATGGATAGATAGATAGATAGATAGATAGATAGATAGATAGATAGACAGACAGACACATAGATGAAAGGAGACATATGATGGGTGTTTGTTTATGATGTTATAGAGATTGAAGAATCACATACAAGGTTGTCTGGCTGTCACTAGCTGGCTCGGTCCAAGTCCTAAGCCCTCAGAACCACAGAAGTGATTGTATAATTATCTGAGATGCATAGCCTGAGGTACCAATGAAGCTCCAGATTCCAAAAATGGGAGATCTGATACCCAAAGGTGAGAGAGAATAAGTGTCCTAGCTTTAAGACGCAGAGAAATAAATCCTTCTCCCTTTTCATGCTCTCCAGGCCTTCAGCTGGTGGGGTGGGCTCAATCAAAGGGAGGTGGGTCCTTCCACACAGTCCACTAATGCACATACCAATCAGGTCTGGAAATCCACTAACAGACATAACTAAAAAATCACCAGTTTTCGACAGGTATCATATTTTACTAAACAGGTATAACACAATATATGCAAATGTATGAGAAATCATAACATTGGCTTATGACAGTTACCCACCAAGTTGGAAGGGGAAAGGTAGAGAGGGTGTCTAAATACTAAAGATTTTAGTCCAAATTTGGAGTTCACTTCAGTGTCCAGTGCAAGTCTGTAGCAGGAGGCTGATGGATCTTCACTAGAAGGCTGGAGGATCCTTGACAGAAACACAAGAGTCTGTGCTGGAAGGCAGGAGATGGCATCAGGCTTAAGGAGAAGCTGAGCTCCTCTGAAGACCAGAAGCAGATCTAGCCTTCCTTGTGGCCCCTGTATACCATTCAGGTGATGAGCTATCCTAAGGTGGGTCTTCTATATCACAGAGTGTAGAGTTGATGAGCCAATTTAGTTAAGCTTTTGAATTTCTCAAATTGGCATAGTCAATTAACCATTATACTAGATGTTCTTTAATTCAATGAAATGGACCTCTGAAAGTAACCACCATGATAACCTTACACATGCGGGTGCAGGTAGATACTTATTTTCCTCTGAAAGAACAATTAGAACCAAACCATAGATAAAAGGACATAAAGGAAGTAAGCATTGTGGAAAGTACTTTAAATATCTGTGTTGTGAATACATAAAGGGACAAGAAAACAAATTTATAATAAACTGCTTGATACCACTTATAAGGCATTCCTCTCAATGAGGACTTATCTGAATCTCAGAATCAGCTGCAGCTGAATGT
This sequence comes from Ctenomys sociabilis, assembly GCA_004027165.1. Classification (NCBI taxonomy): domain Eukaryota; kingdom Metazoa; phylum Chordata; class Mammalia; order Rodentia; family Ctenomyidae; genus Ctenomys; species Ctenomys sociabilis. The sequence goes on from PVKA01005763.1 coordinate 80,729, forward strand.
TCAAAGAATTCAATGCAGGCAGAATTCTGAGGTGGTGCTTTGTGTCACTTTTGTGCAGTCATAATGCTTAGATCCAGAATCCTGCTTATTCTAGATAGGGGTGTTTTCCCAATCAAAATCCCAAAGCATAAGAGCCAGGATATGTCCTGGGTTTAATGTTCATCCTTCCAAGAGCTTACCTCTAGCCCAAGGTAGGATAGGGGATGGAGAGCCCCCTCATCCACTCCTTTCTTGGCAGCTTTGTTACCAGCCTGGTGTGTTTGATGCCTGATCTTTTGACAATGTGGGCTCTGTATTAAGATACAACATATCAAAGTGCCCCAGGTCAAAGACCTACTCAAGAAGTTGGAAAAGCTTAAATAAAATCTGATCATTTTCAGGGATTGGGGTTGTCTTAGTTACTCTTCTCTTGTTGCTGGGACAAATACCTGGTTCCCAAAATGAACAAAGGGAAGGTTTATTTAGCTCACAGTTACTGGAGGCTTCTGTCCATATTCAGCTGGGTCCGAGGCAGAGCAGCACATAACAGAAAGCAACCTTTCATGGTGGTGGCTTAGAGCAAGAGCACAAGGAGAGGTAGCAGCAGCTCAAGCAGCCAGCTTCTCTTTCCTCCTTACATTGTAATGCAAATTACCTGCTCCAGGCCAAGTGCAGCATCCACACCCACAGTAATCAGTCACAAATTCCTGAAGCTGCCCCAAGACCTCAAGAGGCTTTGTGGGGGACACACAGACACAAAAGTTAACAGGGGTGGATAATTACCAATGGGTTGAAGGGCCTTTTCCTTCAAAATCTGAAATTTCATAAATCATATATTTGGTAGGAATGTCAAGGGCTGAAGAGATACAGGTTGCCAATATTTCATAGCTGTTAATCAGGGCCTTTGAGGGAGTTGGAATAGAGGTGATGGAGGTGAAAGAGAAGTGGAATTAACCAGAAACACAGGTAAAACTACTAATGGAATGTACAAAGAGTTCTGCATAATATAAGGTCCAATAAACAGACCATTTCCCTAAACCCACTCCCTACACCCAGAACAATTCAGTGTCCATTGCAGCCAGGGTACATGGCGTTCTGACAGCCCTTTGTAATAGGGCAGAGAATATTCTAATGCTGTACAGGCAAAAAGCAATTGGAAGCATAAAATATGTGGCTTTTATAATCCCTCCAAAAGTGATGATTTTCTCAATGTATGGACAGAACTTTGGATAGGCTAGAATGAGCCTGCCTTTCAGAAGGCTAGATGATAATGAGATAGGGAATAGATCTGAAGTTGCCCCAGTTATATTTTAGAAAACAACAGAACTAGGGAACCTACCTATAATACCAAACCTAGTCTTAGTGTGCTAAGGAGCTGTTAGAGGAGAGTTCAGACCATCTGGTGTTAGGTCTGAGAAGCCCACCGCGTGAAGAAAGACTCCAAGAGACGTCCTCTCATGCAAAAGCAAGGGGATTTTATTTTCCATGCATGCATGGGGCTCACTGAACGTGCAGGAACAGAGAAGCCAGGAGCTGACCGTGGGCTGGGTTTTAAGCCCGAAGACAAAGGGAGGAGGGGTTTGAGAATATTTGACTTTTTAGGGTAACTAAGAGGGGTAGGCCAAAGGGCAACTACTAGCTAACTCTGTGGTTTTAGCTGCATTCCAAGAACGGGTGGGTTTACTTGTGTAAAGTGACCTATTTTACAAGAGTGTCCCCAGGCCGGAGATTAAATGTTTTTCCAAGCTAGGCCTGAGGTTTATGACCCCACCTGAGGTTTTTATGTCCTCTTTGTTTTAGGAACAGGGATTACAGGCCCTAGTGGGGCAAAGGTTTGCAGCATTAGTTCGTTAGGCAGTAATTTAGCTGACATGGTTAGCTATACTAAGGCAGCGCATTCAGAACAGAATGGCGACGTAAAACTCATTTGGGCCTTACACTGGAACATGAGACCAAAGAAGAACCCCAAATTTTATCTGTTCCTGTGGCACTTAAATAGTGAAATCATTTATTTAATGAAGTGTGTGGCCTCTAGGTGGGACCAATCCTACCGTGACGTCATGTGATCCTGGGTCATCTGATGAGTTACGTGTGAAAGCAGGGGCGTCGGCTCACTAGACATGGATGCTCATGTACTAGGCAAAGAATAGGAGGGACAACACTGTTTTCTTTGGGGCTACCGTACCTCTTTCAGTCGTGCGTGAGCCTGTACTACCATAAGCTGGGCCTTTCAGCATGGGATCCTGTAACTAACTATTTCTTGTAGTACATCATCTGCAGAATGTGGAGAACAAAGTGCTAGTATGAGTTCCTGAAAAAGTTAAATTTCCCACCTGTTCTTTACTGTCTCAAAGTGGCTGGCTGCCTAGTTCTATTTCTTCAAAGGTCTGTTCTCAGACATCTTTTAGCAATGCAGGAAATGAGCACAGAAGTGTCTGGGTTATAACACGTACAGAGTTCAGTGAAGCAGCCATTTCTTTTGGATTCAATTGATTCTTTAAATTTTTACTTACTAGGTGGTTTATATTATTAATTTAAGACATCTTTTTCTTTTTTGGTATAAATATTTAAAGCTGTGCACTTCTTTCTAAGTACTGTTTTAGCACAGTCCCATAACTTTCAATGCCTTATGTTTTTATTTTTAGTCAAAGCAACGTATTTCTAATTTTTTTATAATCTTTCTTTGACCCATGAGTTCTTTAAGCTGTAACAAGGGAAATAAACAGTACTTCACTCCAAGAAAAGCTGTGGGGCACAGAGGACACATGGCTAGTGTTGGACATCAGTGTTTTGCATGGGCTGAGATGTTCACTGACTAATTTTCTTTTCTTTGTCTTCATTCTGTTCTGAAGAGAAATTTGGATTTTCTCTTATCTCTCCACTAAAAACACCAGGATAGATTTAAATTGCTCATTATTTCATAACCCCTTTGTTCCTGGCAGTAGAAACCAGGATGCTATTAAGACTTGAACTTTCTCACATTACAGAGATATAATTGGTTTGAGTTGCCAGGCCTCAGATGTGAAAGAACCACTATTTATCTTTTGCAACTTCTGCTTGCTTTAGTAGCCATGTGCCTTTTAATACTGTGTGGCTGAAGGAAGTAAACAAAGAAAGAACATGGGTAGGGGATTAGAACCAAAGCATGCTGCTGCTTCTGTGATGGTCTTCAATCAGAAGTTTACTTTGGCTACCTTAGAAAGTATTACTCATTTCAACGAGTTCCAAAGGTACACACTTCCTACATTTTCGTGAATCTCTTTTACACCTAAATGACTTTGTTTGCTGGATGTCATTTCCAGGAGATTTTCTTTCCTCATGTTAAAACATCGCACAGAACTGAATCTGCTGTTGCCCTTATTAATACAATTAAAGCTAAGATCAAATAGAAAATTTCAAATTTCTAATGCAGATTAGCAGCCTGGGAATCCTGCTCAGCGCTGAATGGAGATGCTGACTAGGAGCAACAATCTCTATCCCTTCAGGGAAGCAGCAGACAATGGAAGACTCTTTTAGTCTTTAAACACGGAGTCACTGTTCCTGGCTACACACAAATGTCTGACCTGATGGTGGTTTCTTTGGATTTGCTATACCTAACAGCCAGCTTCTCATGTTTTTCTATAGGCTTCTATTCTTTATTTTTACTTTTATATATTTTTAGTACAGGGTATACAGGGTCTCACTACACAGATTGGATTCATAGTGATCCTCCTGTTTTCAGCCTCCCAAGCACTGGGATTATAAGCATATGCCACCACGTCCAGTCTCATTCGCTGTCTCAGCATGCTCTAGCAGTCGGGCTGGCATAGCATGCTGGGGATAGAACCCCAGTTCCTCAGTAGCCTACACAGGTGCTTTAGTTGGCTGATCTATTTGGTTGGCCCTCCATAGACTTCTATTCTAGTCTCCTTTTAAAGATTTTAATTCCTATGGCAGTCTGACTTAGATCACATAATGACATAAGTAGCTACAAAAACCTCATGTGTCTTGCCACCAGTGGTGCACTCTTTAAAACAGTCATTACTTTTAGAAGAACATTTTGTAGTAAAATAACAAATCAATATTCTTCAGTTAAACATAATTGCTTATTTCTCCTATAATTTTTTCCTTTAAAGGTTTCACCCTTATGAAAACTTATAACTCAAATGCCTACTTTGCATTAAAATGTTTTCCTCAATGTCTTTTCCTTCATAAATTAGCAATGCTGACAGGCACAGAGATTTCTTGGAGCCATTCGAGAATGTTGGTGGCCTCAGGGCACCCTGCAGGATTCTGCTGGGCTCTGACATTCCTTAACACCAGGTGCACAGTGTGGAGCTTTTGTTGGTGCCAGTCCAAACTTTTAGGAACTTCAAGAGATCTGGTTGCCCTGTGGGATATGGGAGAGCTTTGATCTGTGGGCCCAGTGCACATGAATGTGAGCTTTTCTGGTGCCTTTTATGAAATTTAGCATACTCTGGGCAGCTTCGGACTCTGGTGAGTTCTGAGCTTCTTTCACCCACTACGTGCAGGTATGCAACTTCTACTGGTGCCAGTCCAAACTTTGAAGAACTTAGGAGAACTCTGAGTGGGCTGTAGGACATGGGACATGGAAGACCTGTGATCTGTGGACTCAGCAAGAGGAGTCATGGAGCTTTCCTGGATCCATTTAAGAACTTTGGCAGACTCTGGGAAGCCTGTGGGACTCTATCTGGGTGATTAATGGGAGCTTCAAAAATGCCAAAATAAAGGAGCAAAAGGCAAACCCAATCCTCTAGCCCATCCAGAACAAATCCAAGAGAAAAAAACATATAAGAACTTGGAAATCACACACCTGAAATCTCTGACATGATAGCAACTGAAGTAAAGAGACAAGTCCATGAGGCTATAGAAGAAATAAGAGCAGAAATAATCTCTCAGGCCCAAAAATAGAGGACAACAAACATGAAAGAATTTCTCAGCAAAGCTAAAGAAAACATAGATAAAAAACATAGAGGAGAATAGAAAAAATGATGGAAACACTGAGTAAGCAATATAGGAAAGAATTAGACTGAATGGAATAGATTCAAACAGATATCCAGGATGTTAAGAACTCCTTTGAAAGCTGGCAAAACCACTTGAGTGAAACTGAAGATAGACTTTCAGACTGAGAAGACAGTGCTGCAGCTAATGAATATGAAACAAAAGCTCTCTCAAAACTTACAAGGAACCAGGAAATAATAAGTCAGCAGCTTCAAGACATTGCAAAGAAAAATAATATAAGAATAATAGGTGTCAATGAAGCATCAGGATCAGCACAAATGATTTAAAAAGACTATTTGCACTAGTACTAGAAGAAAATTACCAAACATCAGAAAAGAAACTGACATAAATAAGTGAGGCATGCAGAACTTCAAACAGCCATAATCACAATAAGTCTACACCTAGACACATAATAATCAATATCTCAGAAATTCAGCAAAAGAATAGAATATTGAAAGCTGCTAGAGAGAAGAAACAGATCACTTACAATGGAAAGCCCATCAGAACCATGGCAGATTTCTCAACACAAACCATCAAATTAAGAAGAGCTTGGAATGAAGTATTTTAGGTCCTGAAAGAAAATAACTTCCGATCCAGATTTATGTATCCTGCAAAACTATCTGTCAAATTCAATGACAAGATGAGATCCTTCCATGGCAAAGAACAATTGAAGAAATTCATGACCACCAAACCAACCCTACAAAAAGTATTGACAAATATTCTACAAAGAGACAGAAGTGATCACAGCTTTAAGAACAACAGAAAGAAACCACCAAACAGAGCAAGTAATTAAAAAATGGGAAAAAATTACAGAACTATAACAGGAAAATAACATGATAAAGATAAGCTAATACATATCAGTTATAATCATCAATGTAAATGGCCTCAATTCGCTGAGCAAAAGAAACAGACTAGCAGAGTGGATTAACAAACAAAACCCAACAATATGCTGCATACAAGAAACACATTTACCTCAAAAGGAAATGCAAAGACTAAAAGTCAAAGGATGGAAAGCAATCCCCCATTGTACAGGAACTCAGAAAAATCAGGTGTAGCTTTCTTGCTTGCTGATAATATGAACTTTAAACCAAAAATCATCCAAAGAGATAAAGAAAGTCACTACATACTTGTTAAGGAAAAACTGCAAGAGGATGAGGTTACAATAATAAACATATATGCAATTTATGTAGGAGCACACTCCTACATAAGACACTTTGTTTTTTGTATTTTAGTACAGGGTCTACAGATTCTACAGGGTCTCACTAAGTAGATTGTAATCCTCCTGTTTTCAGCCTCCAAAGCACTGGGATTACAGGCATGCACTACCATGCCCAGTCTCAATCTCTGTCTCAGCGTGACCTGGGGGTGGGGCTGGCATGGCATGCTGGGGAGTGAACCCTCACTGCTGAGCTATTTGGCTGGCCCTGACAAATTTTAACAGAAATGAAAAATCAATAATAGAAGAGAATGGGGGACTTTAACATGTCACTGTCACAAAAAGATAGACCAACTAGACAAAAAATTAGCAAAGAGATTGGTGTGGTAGACCTTTACAGAGTGTTTCATGCAACAATGACAGAATACACATTCTTAAGCCGGGCGTGGTGGCGCAGGCCCGTAATCCCAGCACTAGGGAGACTGAGGCAGGAGGATTGTTGTGAGTTCGAGACCAGCCTGGGCTACAAAAGTAAACTTAAGGCCCGCCTGAACTGCATAGTGAGACCCTGTCTCAAAAAGACAAAAAAAAAAAAAAAAGAATACATATTCTTCTCAGCTGCACATAAGACATTCTTCAAAATAGACCATATACTAGTATACAGAGCACTCTTAAGTAAATGCAAAGGAATTGAAATTATACCTTGCATACTATTTGATCACAGTGCAATAAAACTGGAAATTGTTGACAAAAGAAACTACAGAAACACCATAACAGGGAAATTAAATAACAACATCTTAAACAATTAGTGGGCAACAGATGAAATTAAAGAGGAAATTAAAAAATATTTACAGTCAAACAAAAATGCAGATACAACTTACTGAAACCTGTGGTATGAAATGAAAGCTGTCTGAGGAAAATATATACTGGTAAATTCTCACGTTAGGAAAACAGAGCAAGCTCAAATAAATGATTTTATTCTGCACCTCCATCTCCTAGAAAAAGAAGAGCAAGTCAAGCCCAAAGCCCAAAGAAGGCAGGAAATTATAAAGATTAGAGCAGAAATAAATGCATCAGAGATGGAAAAAAACAACACAAAGAATAAATGAATGAAAGGGTTGGTTCTTTGAAGGAATAAATAAAATTGATAAACCCCTAGCTAGCCTAATTAAAAAAGGAAAGAAAAAACCCAAATTCATGCAATAAAGAATGAAAAGGGAAAAATTACTATGGCTCTCAAGAAATTCAGAAAATCATCAACACTTATATCTAAAATCTTTACTCTCACAGGCTGGAAAACACAGAGGAAATGGAGTTTCCTAGATACATATGGGGGCTGGGGAGATGGCTTAGTGGAATAAGTGCTTCCCTGGCAAGCGCAAGGGCCTGAGTTCAATCCCCGGTTCTGCCAAA
>PVKA01005764.1:0-34116 GCA_004027165.1 Ctenomys sociabilis
AAAATCAGGATGTGTGTGTATAGACAGTACAGTTGGGATAGATAACGCTGTGCTTCTACATAATTCTATGAGAGGCAAGATCTGCACTAATGGTGGTTGGACAGGATATTATGTCGGCTTTTAGTGCTATGGTCATCCACTAGGTAAATAATTATTGAATCTTTGATATAATTCAGCTATAAAAAAAAACCTGTAAATAGAATTTCATGTATGTACCTTGTACAATACCAAAATGTTATGAAAACAGTTTGCAATGTATTAATTCATCGACTCTGTATGGTTAAGGTGTCTTGAAACTGTCTGATTGACATTTGTATTTTAATAAAATAAAAATAAATGGAAAAAAAAAAGATGTACCACCTGCAAGTGACCCTGTCTAAGGTGCTATGCAGGAAACTGAATTCATGGGGAAAAATAGAAAAAAAGAACAATGGCATTAATAAGGCATTTGGAAATGGTTTATCTACTGAAACAAAATAAGCCCCACAACAGTCTGTTACTGATTCTGGCACTCCTTGAGGCATCCTTAGTGCAGCTGGGAAGTCTTATTTCACAGCTCTAGAAGTTGTGGGCGGGCAGCTGGTGGCTGGGGTCATCAGCATTCATGTGTGGTGGTATCTGGGAGAGGCAGATTGACTGCATCTTGGTAACGCATGGGTCTCTGTCCCTCTCTGTCTCTGTCTCTGTCTGTCTGTCTTTCTCCTTCCCTCTCTCTTTCCCCCCCTCTTTTCCACTTTCTTCCCCTCTCCCTTTCTCTTTCTTCTCTTTTCCTTTTTCTGTTTCTGTCTCTCTCTGTGTGTCTGTCTGTCTCTCTGTCTCTCTCTCTTAGTGTGGACTCTTTAAAGATAATCACAGTTCTTCCATGGCAGTTAGCCTTCCTCCAAAATTGGCCATCCAAGTGGCTCAGGGAGAAGCTTTGAGTGAATCATGCAGCATAATTTCCACTATGAATTCGTAAAAATGTGCCTTTTTCTGTCTTTCACCACTAGCTATCACATTTGCTTGGTCCAACACAATAAAAATATGCTAGCAAATTTCAAAGGCCCATGTTATTCCTTCTTTTAAAAATCACTAATCAAATGACAGTGGGAAAAAGTAGAAAATTAGTTTCTACTTCTCGAGTACAACTTTATTTAACAATGACTTTGATTAGAGAAAATGTGATCCCACTGAGGGTATGTGAGCCACTTTGCCTGACATGCTGAAACCGTAATTGGAATTTCAAGGACCTAAGCGGGAGTGAAACCCTGACACGGATGACTCAGAACTCCTGTCTATGTTTCCCCACCTCTCCAGATGGTCATGGTTCATAAATACTTGCCGTGTAGGTGTTTTCCTCACAAATGGAAATAGCTTTGTTTTGTACTTCAGAAATAATGTACTTCTGAAAACTCAGAAAATACATACAACTAAATAAACATTACCTACAATTATGAATTATTTGCTTATGCATTTAAAATAAGTATCAGGCCATACTTTCCTCCTGCAGGTCACTCCTTTAGATCCCTGAAAAACTTTAAAGAAATTATGCTACTGTTTACCTGCCTTACTTTCCAAACTGCATCTCAGGCCTTTTGTTGTGTCAGTTAACATATATAGCATAATTTTTAGAGGCCGCATAATTTTGCATTACATACATATTGATGTACATAAAACTATTCCCCGTTTGGTGGAAATTTTGATTATTTTCCTTGCTTATTTTCATATATCTGCTTCATTTCTAGTGTTAGAGTGATATTTTTAGCGAAAATTTATAGTGTTAGAGGACCTCGCCCAGTTTTCTCCATGCTGGTGTGAGCGAGTTTCACTTCTCTGTCTTAGCACAGATCTCTCCTGTCCTCACAGTGACCCCGCCCCCCAACCTCTCTGGGTCCAGTGTTACACTGAGAGATCAGATTTGTTGGATAAGAGCCTGAGGAGGGAACTTGAAGTGCTGGGGTTGGCCCATACCAGGATGCTGGGGTTATAGGTGTATTGCCTGAGTGGAGTGAAGAGTCAAGACGTTATTTCAGGAACAGCCACTGAGAAACAAATGACCTGAAAGCAGCATTTGAAGAAAAAGCACAGAGCATAGGAATGGGGAAATAGAAACCAACCTCTAAGAGGCAAAAGCTTGCTTTGAAAAAACAAAATCTGTAATTTATTTAATATTGCTAGATTCATGAAAGATGTATCCATTACTATTTGCCAATTGAAAAAAATGTATACCAGTGATTATGTGACACTATAATAAGTGAAAGAGGAATTTCTCCTTGGTCTAGCAGAAAGACACACAAAACTGCATAAGCCTCCATGAAGCCAGTCATGGTGCTTGGCAAGCTGTCTGCTAATTTTGAGAAGCTCTGTAGCATTCTTGAGTCACCTTCTGAACTCTTTCGCCTGTTTCCTACAGGGCCATTGCTTCCACTGGTAGCTTCTTAGCAATTCATAGCACCTTCTCTAGGTAATGTGCATTCAAACTAGGATTTGGAAGCACATTTATTCATTTAATTTCAAAAGTTTGAATTCTGAGAACCTTAAACATTACTACACTACTTTTGAAATTTGCTCCATATAACACAAAGATGTGGTGGAATTTTCTTTTTTGTATTTTATTTTATTTTTTATTTTTATTTTTTACACCAACTGCTTTTTATTATCAAGTTTTGGACACCTTTAAAAACTTTACAACCATTGCTAATGTAAGTTTCCCATTGTTCCCAGTCAGCTCCAAATCCACTGTGTGCAAAGCCCATTTTTTCCATGCATCTAAATGATAGATACAGGCTATGAGATTCTTTATTCCATTTGTAGCAGTTTATGCAGGTGCAGCCAAACACAAAGCTTCAGGGCAAATTGTACAAACTTTACAGTGTGGGGTTTGAATTTAAAATAAGAAACATAAAATCTACACAAAACTGATAAAAAGCACAGATACCAGGACTGAAACTTAGAACCCAGTGTGAAAGGGAGTCTTGCTTCCCTTCAAGTGCTTTATTCTGCTACAGAACAGTCAAAACGAAGATGTAAAGCTTTGTGGTTAGTTTAAATTATATGCTCTGTAAGATGCTATACCAATTTTAAAAGTTACAGAGACCAACAGATGTCCATCAGTTCATCTGGATCGATCACACTCTGGCTGGGTCGCTGAGAACAAATCTGGCAAATTTGGAAAGAAAATCCACCTGTGCAATTTGTCTGCAGTTCACTGATGCACACACTGCACTCCAGGCCCATGATGGCTGCTGCTTTCTTCATCAGAGCTATAAGCTTTCCACCTCTGACCACCTCCTGAGCCTCGAGTGCTATCAAATTCCTGGAGCTCTACCTCCTCAGTTTCTCCAATTATGTTAGGAACTTCTGGTCTAGATGGAAGAAGATCTTCTAGTTCAGAAAGCTTATCAGGGTTGATCCAGTTGTTTTCCGGAAACTGCACATCAAACTTTATGTAAAGATCACCTTTTTCAGAGGGATTACGATACTGTGGCATTCCTTCACCTCGGACTACATGAACACATCCTGGTTCAATTACTTTGCCAGGAGGGTACTTCACCACAATCTGACATGCATCAAGGTGCTTGAAAATGAACTGAAATCCACATAGAGCTTCAACAAGTCCTATCTTATATGTCATGTGCAAATCACTCTCATCTCTCTGGAACACCTCATGTTCTTTCTCCTGCAGCAAAAGAACAATGTCTCCTGGTTCCACTCCCAGGGCCTGATCTGCCTCCCCAGTAAATGTCATTCTCTGTCCATGTTTCATGCCTTTGTCTACATGACCTTCAAGAATCTTGACTTCTTTAATCACTGTCTTCCCTTCACATTTTTTACAGCGGTCCTTTTCATTAATTACCTCTCCTTCTCCATTGCAATCAGAACACACAGACTGCATCTGCTGCACCATTCCCAGAGCCAGTTGCCTGATCATGATGCATACACCTCGACCTCGACAAGCACTACACTTCTGGACAGCTCCAGACTTTCCACCTTGACGACTGCATGCACTACAGAGTACATTCTTGCTAAGTTGTAGTTTGGTTGTTTTGCCATTATAGGGTACTTTGAGTAGATGCATCGTGTCCTCTCCTCTTCTTCTGCCATTTCGACTTCTACTCTAATTGCCCATGAAGCCAAATAAACCTCCACCAAAAATGTGAGAGAAAATACCATCCACGCCACCACCTCCACTGCTGCCTTCCTGAAGACCTTGTTCTCCATATCTGTCATATAACTCGCGCTTTTCTGGATTTCATAGGACTTCATACGCAAAACTTATTTCTTTAAATTTGTCTCCAGCATTTGGATTCTTATCAGGATGATATTCCTTGGCTACCTTTCTGTATGTCCCGCTCGCTGGAGCCGGGCGGGACACCCAGGATATCGTACAGCTTGGTGTCGGCGACATTCTCCATGGCAGTCTGCAGGGCAGCGCTCAGAGAGGAAGGCGGGGCACCGGAGCAAAGCCGGGCCACGAGCGGCGACGGCAGACGGCAGCGCAGGCCAAGGAAGACAGCCTCTTTTAGGGAAGGGTCTACACCCACTAGTAGATCAGACTTGTAGTGATCTGCCTGTTTACAGCCTCCCAAGAGCTGAGATTAGAGGTGTGTGCCACCAGGCCCAGTCTCAGTTGCTGTCTGAGCATGCCCTGGGGGTGGGGCTGGCACAGCAGGCCCAGGGATGGAACCCTGGCCCCTGAGCCTGCTTGCAGGCACCTTCATTTGCTGAGCTATTTGGTTGGCCCTCCATGGGATATATTTATGGATATATGCAGGATACTTTGGATAATTGTACTGCTGATTTCTGCTGGTCTTTTGAAAGGAGCAGATGGTGCTTAAATTTTCTTCTTCCTCTTCTTCTTTTCTTTTTAATTTTTTAATGTCCATTTTTGCTGCTGTGGTTTTGTTTTTAAACCACAAATTTGTACAAATGTACAAATGTAAAAATGTACAAATTTGCACATTTGTACCCAGTAACCTAAACAACTAATTTGAAGATAACATCCAATACAGCAACCGTTGTTGAATTCCTATTAGTTGGTTGAGTAAAATTTAGTATCATTTCTAATGCTGTTTTTTTAGTTACTGTTTTATATTCTTTAAAAAATAATTTAGAAAAGTATAAAGAACAATACCTGTGTTAGAAGGCTATGCATGCTTAATGTATCAACACTCTGGTTGGCGTTTGGTTAGAAGCAGCTCTGCTCCTCCTCTCTTTCTGTCTCCATCTCTCCTCTGTCTTTGTTTCTCTCTGTGTCTCTCTCTGTCTTTGTCTCTGTCTCTCTTTCTCTGTCTCATTTTCTCCTCTGTCCATCCATTCATCCATCTGCCTGTCTGTCTGTTTCTCTCTCTCTCTCTCTCATCTCTTTTTCTTCATTATGAGATTAAAGATAACTCTTGTTAAAGAAAAAAAGTGACTTATATCACTGAATACATTTAGGCCAGTTGTAGATAAAATTATTTTACTGATTTTGATGCTACTTAGGAGTTGTGGAGCCTTGTGCAGGCTTTGCAGCAAAGTGGTTTTAGAAGATGCTGATCATGAGGTTTGAAGAAAGACCTCAAAAAGGTTACTCTGGCATGGCATGTGGTGCCAGGGATTGAACCACAGACCTTGCATGCTTGCCTAAGCCTGCCTAAGAAGGCCCTTCAGATTGCTGAGCTATCTTGCCAACCCATGACTTCTTGGTGTCATCTGAGCCTCAGTAGGCAGCTTGGGTTTCCTGGCACTGACAGAGACTTCCTGGGCAAGTGGTGTCTTTCTTTCTTCCAAGGAAGGCCCCGAAGCTGACTCAGGCTACACTGCTACTTGCTGAAAAGCAGTTACCTGTGGCCAGAGAAGCCCATTTTCTTGTGAGCTAGCATGCTCCTGAGGATTGGGAAGCAAAGAGCTGTTCTTAGACAAGAACTTGGTAAACCACGTGACCTCCCAGAAGCTACAGAACTCTCACTGGGAGCACGCCATCTCTTGCAGCTTCTCGGGTTTGGCAGCTGGGAAAGTTGAGCCGGTGACAAGGTGCACTTTAGAAAGCTGCTGAGAGATCCACCACTTCCACCAGCAAGGGGCTAAATTAGTCTCGTAGTCAGAGATCTTTGGACCGGTCACCCTCCTCTTGAGCTGTTTGGCTTCTGGGACCCCTCCATTGGAATTCCATGAGTCACCACTGAAGAAGAGCACAAGTGCCAATATTCCAGAGTCTCTGATTCTCAAAACTCCACCCCATAAAGAGTAGCTTAGCTGCATTCCAGCCACATGCCTGGGGTGAGTGGCACTATCTGCCAGTAACAAGGAACATGATCTTTCTTCCTTTATGGAATTTCTCAAGAAGCAAAGGAGCCAGAAAGCTTTATTCTATGTAAAAATGGTTTTTGTGTGAAGACATATCATTGATTCATGACATATCATTTCAGGATAAGGTAAGTTGGAATATGACTTGATGATGTGGATAGAGCGGGTGAAGGATTGTTTTATTTATTTATTTATTATTTTTAAAATAATTTTATTGATAAACAACAGTGACACAGTTTCAAAACTGATAACTAGCATAGTTTCAGTAATTAATACATTATATATTGTCATAGTGGTTATTTATTGTACAAGATGCAGACATGATATCCTGTCCACAAACGCTGTTAGAACAAATCTCTCTATTCATGGAATTAAAAGAATGTACCTATATAAGTCCTATTTTGAGTATATAGATACAAAATGGTCACTCATTTGTATCCCCCTTTTTTGGTTAGTTTTGTCAGAGAAGGGCACTTCATTATCATTCAAACATGGTAAGTGCCTGAATTCAGCAAAATGTTCCAGTACAGTCCAGTAGTCCATAACAGTAGTGGGTGCTCCATAAGACTGGCAATACCAGAAGTTGCTGACCTGAGCCCTCCACAGCTCAGCATATCAATATGGCTTTACTTTTTATACTTCACTTTTATGCTTTTCTGCTGGATGGTTAAGGCCATAATAAAGCAAGACCTATATAACAAGAAATGTAGCTCTTGTATCTGACAAGGTCAGTCAAATCCTCTTAGGATTTATCCTGAAGCCCTGTGCTGCTGTTTGTAGGTCCTTTGTCAGCGTCAGCCATGTGGATAAGTCTAGGCCATTGCTTGACCAGTTTGCTCTCTGTGAAAACCTGAGAGAAAGTTTTTTTCCAGGTGACTCTCCTTAGGCACACTCTACATCATTGATCACTTTCCTCTGTGGCCCCATAATCTCCTTGATCAGAAAATCTGGGACACAACTGAGTTACATGGTGTCACCGTATAGGATCTCCTATGTCCTGAGTCCTCCTGACCTCAAAAGGCTAGGGCCAAAATGCTGGCTCTCCTTGTAGCCCTTCTTTTTCTCTAATTTTTGGTCTGCAAACTTAGCTTGTCAACCCTCCAGAAGAAAAGTTCATTATTTTCACCCTACAACATAGGAAGTTGAACTTAACCTATCTGTCTGAATATCAAACATCTTAAGCATAACATGGAATGGGTATTTTCCATCAAGTATTGATATGTTAAACTTTAAATCCCTTCAGAATATGAAGAAAAAAATAATTATTTTAAAAGAATGAAATTGTGAAGTGTAACTGAGTCAGGAGAAATCTGCATCAGTGCTGGGGCAAGTCAGAGAGATCTAATGAAGAGCCACATAGGCTTTGCAAAATATGCTCCACCATCTACCAGCATACAGGCTTTAGTTTCTGTCTCAATTTACCCCCTTGAAAATGGAGATAATGATAAGGCCTGCTTGGAGCACTGGTTAGAATTCAATGTAATACTGGGGCTGGGGAGATAGCTCATTGGTCTAAGCACCTGCCTAGCAAGCACAAGGACCTGGGTTCCATCCCCAGTACCACATGATGTGCCAGCCCTGGAACCCTGAATGCACCATGCTGGCTCTGAAAGCTGATGTGGTGGCACACATCTGTAATTCCAGTATTCAGGAGGCTGAGACAGGAGGATCACTATGAGTCTGAGTTGCACAGTGAGTATTAAAAAATGCAATACTGAATTGTTTTAATTTTAATTTTTGTGTGTTTGGTACAGGGTCTTATTACGCAGATGAGACTCATGGTGATCTGCCTGTTTTAGCCTTTCCAGTTTTGGGATTACAGGGGTGGGGCCGGCATAGCACGGGGGACTGGGGATTGAACTCTGGTCTCTGCACTTACCAAAGCATGTGCTTAGTCCACTGAGCTATCTTGGCAGCCTACAATACTGATTGCTAATTACAGCAGTTACATTCATGTCTGCCACACCACTGGCACACAGTAAGTTTCCCTTGATGTTTCTTCTGATCATTTGAATTCCCTTTGTGATAATTATAATCAAATGAAACTGTATATTAAGGAAAGACACGAATCATTTTCAACCCAGAAAGTATTTTAGTTCACCTAGCCCTGTTGTGCCACAGTGGTACTTGGTTTTTGTTAGCTGAACATGTAAGTATTTATATATGCGGAAGCCAAATCTGGTGTCACATGCAAATGTTCCTATTTTTCAGTTTGTACATCATATTGAAAACTGTTCTTCTACTCACATAAGTAGTAAAGTCAACGTTTTGCCTCTGCAAACCTGCTTAATGGGATAAAGACACTGAGGACCACTTATTTATTGAAAAAGGTAAAACAATTTTCACAACAAAAGGATGGGAGAATAATAGTGGTTAATATACTACATGATGTTGTCTTTAAAGTTGTTGCTTAGGATACAAGATGTGGGCATAAAAATTTCTCCAGTGGATATTAGCACATAGCTTCCTTTTTAATCAACATAGGCATTCTTTGTGGGGTGAGATGGAATTTCAATGTCATTTTATTTTGAATCTCTTGAATGACCAATGATTTTTTAACATTTTTTCCATATGTTTGTTTTGAATTTGTATTTCTGCATTTGAAAAGTGTGTATTCAGCTCATATGCCCAATATTTTTTATTGTGTCTTTGACTTTAGGGGTCTGATTTTTTTCAATTTTTTACATGTTCTAGATACGTCTTTTGTCTAAGTGATTTTCTCCACTCTGTGGATAGTCCTTTCATCCTTTTAATAGTTTTTTTTGTTGTTGTTGTTGCTGAGTAGAGCTTTTTTTAAGAAGGTGACATCCCAGTTGTTGATTCTTTGAAGTATTTACTGTGAACTCTGAGTTGTGTTCATGAATTCTCTGCCTCCACTTATGTCTTCAAGATTTCTACCTACTTTCTCTTTCAGTAGATTCAGTGTTTCCATTTTAATATTTAGATCTTTGATCCATTTTAACTTTAGTTTAGTGCATGGTGATAGACACAGGTCTCGTACTATTCTACAGGCTTTTTAAAGAGGCTGTCTTTATTCCAGTGAATATGCTTATTCCCTTTGTCAAAGATAAGGTTAGGGTATTTATAGTAACATCTTCTAATCTGTTCCATTTGTCCTCTCTCTCTCTCTCTCTGTCTCTCTCTCTCTCTCTCTCTCTCTCATCATTACCATGCTGATTTTATCACAATAGCTTTGCAGTATAATTTCAAGTGAGGGATCATGATGCCTCCTGCTTTGCCTGTGTTGTTCCAAGTGAATTTTAAGAATGTTTTCTCTAGTTCTGTGAGGTATGCTAGTGGTATTTTGATTGGGATGCATTAAATCTATATAACAATTTTGGGAGTATGCTCATTTTCGCTGTGCTCTTCCTTGCTATCCAAGGCCAAGTGATGTCCTTCTACTTTTTCATATCCTCTTTGCTCTCCTTTTTCAGAATCCTATAATTCTCAATGTATAGCTCAGATCCTTTACTAGTTTTGTTAGATCGATTCCTAGGTATTTCATCTTATTAGATGCTATTGTGAAGGATGTGGTTTCCCTAATTTCTCTTTCAGTGAGTTTATTTTCTGTGTACAGGAGTGCTATTGATTTTGACTCCTCATCCAGCTATGCTACTGAATTTGGTTATTAAATCCACAAGTCTTTTGGTGGAGTTTTGGGGGTCTCATGTGTAGAGTATCATGTCATCTGTGCATAATGATAAATTCATTTCTTCCTTTCCTTTCCTTATTCCTTTTGTTTGTTTCTCATGTCTAATTTCTCTGGGTTGTGTTTGTGGAACTGTACTAAATAGGAGTGTTGATGGTCAACATCCTGGTCTTACTCCTGCTTTTATAGCAAAAGCTTTCAGTTATTGTCCATCTAGTACAATGTTGCCTTTTTTTTTTTTGTCCTGTATTTTTAGGGAAGAGTCTACAGGGTGCTCAGGGTCTCACTACTAGATCAGACTCATAGTGATCTGCCTGTTTACAGACTCCTAAATGCTGGGATTATAGGTGTCTCACACCCAGTCTCAATTGCCCAATTCAGTGTGTCCCACCAAGCAAGCCCAGGGATCAAACCCTTGGCCTCTGTGCCTGCTTGTAGGCACTTTAATATGCTAAGCTGTCTGGCCAGGCCTCAATATTGCCTGTTTTGTAATATCAAATCCAAAGTAAGTATTATACTCTGGTTTCTCTTCAGATCATACAAAATTTTCACCTTTTATCAAAGCAAGTATTGAAAAAAATTTCCAAGTATTCATTAAGATCGGAATAGATTGTATCAGTAAAGGAGAAGAATTTGAATTTGAAATTAAAAGCCTGTGCTGGATGCTTATCAAGACCAAGCTAACGTGTCTGGCAGGCCCCATAACTGAACATTTCTTCTTCTCTGTCTTTGCTGTCTTTGTAAGTAATGATCTTGCAAGGAAGTTTCAAATGTAAGGGGACACTTCTTGATGTAATTCTTACCTGTTTAAAGAATGGCCTGGGGTCAGGGAGATGGCTCAGTAGAATAAGCAGTTGCCTGGCAAGCACAAGGGCCTGAGTTCAATCCCCAGTTCTGCCAAAAATTAAAATAAATAAATAAATAAATAAAGGCCTTGTGTAACTGAGCTATGCATATTCCTTCAGCAACTGATGATGTCATGCAACTCTCCAATCACATGTGTCAAATCTGCTGATGTACCTCCCCTCTGCGGTTTCCCTTAAAAACTCCCCAATCCCATGGAGTCGAGCTCTGACTCCTTTGGGGGAAATCCTAATTATTTCCAATGTAAGCTCACCAATGAAATCAACTGCCTCCTAAATCTTCTTGGTGCTGTTTTTATCATGTTTGGTCTGTTCTCTGCAACATCAGAAAGGCAGATATGATATATTTTTAAGAAATTAAGGCACAGATGCTAAAATGCTATATTCTTAGAATATGCTTTTAGTACTAAAGACATACAATCAATTTTAGCTGTGTGTAGTGCAGTGTGTCTATAGCACCAGCTTCTTGGAGGCTGAGGCCAAAGGACAGCTTGAGCCTAGAAGCTTGAGGGCTGTCTAGGCATTGCAGCGAGACTTATCTCAAGGACATCTTTAAACAAAAATTTCTTTGTAATTTACAGAATAATTGAGAAATTATTCTGTGTTGAATTAAGACTTAAAAACCATACATGCTTTTCATTCTTCTTTATCCTCAGAGAAAGCAACAAACACATGTCAATGGAGAAGAGTATTCGCCAATGGTCTCTACACCTGTGTTTCAATCTTACCTCCACTTCCTGCTGGCTTTTGAGATCTAGAATAAATTTCTTAAACAAAACACACTTGAATTTTATTTCTCCAAAGGGAGAATGAAGAACTGTGCTGGTAGAAAGAAAGAGTTAATTGTAAAGATAAGAAAGAATCTAGCACCATGCCTTGTGTTTTCTCTCATCTAATTGTCAGAAAATATCAAGAAAGATATGCATGATTGATGTCAGCCATGTTTTCTTGGTAACAGAGAATGAACTGAGGTCCTTCTTGTTGAGCTGCAACCCAGTCCTTTGTAAATCTTGTTTTGAGACAGATCTCACCAAGTCACTGTTTTCCAGGCATGACTTGAACTTACAATTCTCCTGCCTTTGCCTTGAAAAGTGCTGAGATGAGAGGAATGTCACGCTTTGTACAGCTGGACAAAAGTGAGACCCACGGGTTCAGTAACTCAACTAGGTTGACACAGCTAGAAAAATGAAGAAACTAAACAGAAAAGGGTGATATGTCTCTTATATTTTTTAGATTTACCTAATGGCAACAGTGATGGTAACAACAAGAACATGACTGAAAATGATAATAGCAAAAAATATTTTCTGACTTTCTTTACCTTGTAAATGATTTTTCATCTTTCATGCTCACCCCCACCCCAGGGAATCTTCAGTGTTTGAAATCTTGATATTCTGGGTATCTCAAGAAGGGGAGCCAATTGATTACTGAGGCTTAAGCTCAGGAAGGGGTCTGATTGGGTTGGCTGGTGACACTGTAGGAGCCCTGCAGTTGGGCACATAGGGGCCCAGGTGTACATAGGGTGGGAATAGGCAGCTTCACAGGAGGCACGCGGCAGATCAGAAAGGTTTCAGCCTCTGGGTAGGCTTAGAGGAGTCCTTTGTTGACTCAGTGAGGCACAGCAGACTTGGGTCTTGATCAGAGATGAGGAAAGGGAGCAAAAATAGGACTCTAGACAAGGACCATCTATGAGAGATGAAAGAATGCAGTATGCAGGTGAGGTAAGTGGTGCATTTCACCTCATATAAGGGGACTGTGAACTGGAGGGCCAGACAGAGGTGACCCAGCAAGCTGCAGCCACAGTGCCAGGACCTCTGGCCTAGAAACCAGGTCACAAACCAGTCCCGTAGAGCATGGAGGGGTGAAGAGAGACTGTCACAGCAACAGAGGCCATTGAGACTGTCATTCTCTTCTACAGCGCTCTGGCTTGGGTCTGAAGGTGTAAGGTAAAAGTCTGATGCTTCCAGCTAGGGAAAGGTCTATGAACCAGACCAGGTGATCTGAAGCTTGAAGCAATGGGAAAAATCTATCTCCCTGCTGGAGGGAATGGGATTCTCCACCCATCACATGCAGTGTGAGCCCAAAAGCACAGGAAGAAGAGCACCAGGAACTCCTCCAGACATGTCGGGGAAGGGCCTCACCTGCACGCAGTAGCTGTGCCTTGATCACAGGGATTGTAGCTTGAAGACTGGTCTATGCTATTCAGGTATTTAGGGTAAAAGATCAGGTTACCTATGGGAACCAGTGGCTAAGGAACCTGGGAACTATTTTCCTTCCCTAGTTCAAAGCAAAACAAGGGAGGCACTTATTCTTTAAAAGCTAGATCAGAGACAACTCAACTCACCATCGTTCAGAAAGGCTGTCATGGTTCATGACTGAAGAAAGAGTTAGCTCCCTGAAGTGTGGCTTCACTTTCCATGTTCTTGCTTGCCCATGGTCATCTGTGCTCCAAACATATTAAATGGAAAATTCCAGAAATAAAGACTTCCTAAGTTTTGAGGGGCATAATGGCATACCATTCTGAACAGCATGATGAAATCTTGAACCATCCCACTTGTCCGAGTTGAGACAAGAATGTCCCATTATCCTGTTTGTCCCTGTTGTACACGCTACCCACTGTTAGTCATTCAAATAACACTAAGTCACCTTGGTTACTACAACAACCATGTGCCATCTCAGTGCTAGTGTCTATGTAACCCTTACATGTGGCCAAAGGCTTTATCACAATAGTTCACCACTCCCCTCACCTAATCCCACCTTATGTGCTTTGGGTACCTTCTACCACCACAGAAGGGTGACTACAAGACATTTAGAAAGCATAGGAGAGACTGCACTTACATGGTGCTTGTTGACATACATTTTATAATTGTTCTGCTGTATATTAGTTAATAATAATGAGTTGTTAATCTCTTGATGTGCCTACTTTATAAATTTAACTCTACCATAGGTGTATATATAGGAAAAACCATAGTATGCATAGGGATGGATATTGCCCATGGTTTCAAACATCCACTGGAATTTCAATAGTGGGAGTAAGGGGCCTGGTATACAATTCTAGATCCTTTAAATTACTACAGTGTTTGTCATAAATTGGAGATGTTTTCTAGTATCTGGGGCTGCGAGCACGGGCGGTGTGAGGCATAAGCTCCCAAGAAGATAAGCCTGTTGCGATCAACAGGAAAATAACTTCTATGTGTCAGATAGCACAGAATTTAGTGAATAAATGCCTCTTGTGGTCAAAGTAAGTTACAGAAAATGTAAAATTAATATATTTTGTATTTAGGAAAGTCATTCAGAAGTAAATGATACCAAACAGTTACTAGGTGCCATGGGAGTGGCAGGTGGGGAGATGTCAGAAGGTGTGATTGGGAAAAGTTGCATGGAAACTCTGCATTTGTCCTCTTGTTGATCCATAAAAGACTTTCGGGCATTCTCTCATGGAAACTTCAGAAGCAGATGGAAATATTCAAAGACACGTAATACACACGGACCCATAACATGAATATCATTTCCCACGCAGGAGTAAGCACAGTGGAGCTCTGGATTATTCCTTGGATGTTAGATGAACTAGAGGAGAAAATGCAATTATATGCCGCGGCTTCTAGTTGGTTTCAAGCAGCACTCTCATATGTGAACAATGAGGAGTGCAAAAGCCATACCTCCATCTCCCCGTTATGTTGCCAAGAGCCTGGTCTGTGTCACAGCTGGCTGATAATAAACTTCACCAATGGTTTGGCCAACTGGGCCAAGTTCTTTTTCTTCTCCTGAAAGGATTTATGTTTCTTGGTGCAAGAAGTGACCCAATTTAGGGAGTGGGGCTGCTGTCTGCTATGGCTTGTGTCTAGATGGCCCTGTAAAGCCTCATGTGCTCGTAGATGTCACTAGCTCTAGGGTGTGTGATGCTGGGATAAAATTGTGCAGTGCTGGGATGAAGGGTGTGTGATTGCTAAATTGGTTTACTGACTGGTTAAGCGGGATTCTGGGTGTGGGTAACAGGAAGGCCTCCATGACATGGGCTTCGAAGGCTGAAAGGGGACGCTTTGGCCTCGCGGCTGCTCCCTTACTTGCTGCTTGTCCCACTTTGTCATGAGGTAGTTCTCTTCCGTGGTGCCCCTCTGCCCTACCACCATGGCTTGGAGCTAGCTGACAAATCATAGTTTTGCTACATGACAGTTTATTCCAAAGTTTAGAGTTTACCAATGTATAAGTGGGAAATGGGAGAGAGTAAATTTTTGCAAGTGAGACCAACCAAACATTAAAGTAATTTTCAAATACTTATTACTATTTTTGTAATACACAATTATAGTTACTTAAAATACTTATTTGTAGTGTTTCATATTTCTAGAAAAAAACCTTGTATTAACATTATGGTATAAAGGGCCAGCAAAATAGCTCAGCAGACTAAGCACCTGCTTAGGTAAGTCCAGGAACCACGGTTTGATCCCTGGCATCACATGCTGCATCAGCTCTGCCCCTAGGCATGCTGGTGCAGGCCTATATTTCCAGCACTGGGGAGGTCGAAAACAGGAGGGTCACTATGAGTCCAAGCTACTTAGTGAGACCCTGTACCAAGTACATAAATTAGAACAAACAAACAAACCTAGAAATGCATTATGAGTATGGGGATAACATGGACATGCATAAGAACAAAGCAGCTGCAAAGCGTTGATAAACACTCAGATTAATTATCTTTAAGTCGGTCAAAAATACAAGTTTCTTTAAAAATATCTTCTGGTATATTTGATCACTTGCTTTGCTTAGTAGTATTTTCTATTACTTTCTGGGCTCTATTTTTCCTTTTTCCATCCATCTCTGGGCTAAGATTGAAATCTCTGCCATTTCTCCAGCCCTGAGGAAACCTCAGAGTAACTTCTGGCATCTTTTTTATGCTGTGTCTCCATTCTCTTTCAATTTAAAATATTGAACATGTTTAACATCTTCATCAAACATAGAGTGCACAGTGATAGGTTTACAGTGCTGCTGCTGTCCTTTCTCTAGAGGGCTGTATTTATATTAGCTATGAGTTTCAATACTGACCTGTATAGCACAGAAATACCCTATTTTTGCTGAAGAAGTTTCCAGCAAAAGATTGTTCTAGAATGTGCTTGAGTATTTAGTGCTCACTATAGCACTCAGAGCCCAATTAAAATTCAGAATGCTCCTACATACATGTATTACATTGACTTAGCCTTCTGAATTGAAGGGTTTTTAAGTGGAAAAATTTAATGTAGGTTATGTAGCTCTTGAAGCAGATGAATTAAAAGGGACCATAAGAGGGCAGCAAAATACACTAGATTCCCGCTGTCTCCCAAGGCAACTGTGATCAGGAGAGTGAAAGAACTCAGGGCCTGGGATTTGGAGCACTTCCAGCACAGGTGCAGTGGATCCAGGAAGGAGAGGCGGGACTTCAGCTTCTCCAGTAATGGGACAACAGCTTTCTAAGTATTTCTTGACACAGAGAGTAAAACCCGCTAGATCATTAGGCTTTCCAGTTGAGCATAATGGTACATTTCCCCTCCCCCTGCTTCTCATTAAGAAGTCTGTATGTTCCAGGGACAAATAACAAGAAGGGGTCAATAAAATTTAAAACTAGGAAACAAAATCCCATGAAAAAGAAGCACAGATTACGTATGAATCACTTCCAATCCTTAGGTGCTTTTCAGCAGGGGTTGTTACAGAAGTTCTGATGATCAGAACTGGATTTTATTATAGGCATTCCGAGTGTGAAGTGTTCAAGACTGGACAGGTTTCTTCATCTCTACTAGTCATTACTTCTTCACTTGTAAGGTGGAGGTAGTGTAATGGGTTATTTTAAAGATTAAATACTGGCTACTTAATGTAGCACATTGCACATAGTAAGAATTCAATTTGGGTACAGAATCATTATAAGAACAAAATGCCATGTGGATATGTTTAGTAATTATTTCTTGGTAACCAACAACATCATGTTATTGTATTTAATTCTAAGAGAGTGGTTTTGTTTCTCTCTGTTTCTATGGATCAGAAAGTTGAAATTCAAAATAACTGATAACTCAGCTAATATAAAGGAAACAGTTGGGTTTTGATCATGGTTTTCTGCCTTTCCTCCACAGCTGGGCAGGCTGAGCACCATCAGTACTTACCCTACTCCTCTTGTAATTGCGTTGGGTGATCTGAGTCACCCAAAGTCTAGAAAACGACTCAGCTTTTTGACCAGACCAGCACGAGGCAGAGCTCAGTGATTCTGTCCACGCCTCTGTCAGATCAGCAGAGGGTGACATGAAGGAGAAAAGAGGGAGAAAGCAGGTGTCACCTGAATGGCTCAAACCCAGACCAGCATCTGCCAGAAAATCAGCTGCAGGCAACATGCTTTACTTTCACGATTACACCAGTGTGCACATCTGATGCTGTCCTTGTCCACAGGGACAAGAGGTTGCTGAAATGCATGAACTCATCTGTAGGAGGAGATTCTGAGTGTGTAGTGCCAAAACATACACCTGAGTTCTATTGATCTTTGTAAGAAAAAAAAAAGACAGCAAATACACAGTCTGCTCCACCTGGTCTCTCAGATACATGGGGATATGGCTCTTGTCTACTTGTTCAAGGAAGCAAGACAACCTCTTTCCACTTCCACTTGGAGTAAGAGCCTTCACCTACTGGGCCACAGAAGCATGGTGCTTACCTTGTGTGCTGAAAAATCACTCTGACTATACTCTGTAAATAAACACATACAAACATTTACAACCAAACTCCAAGCCAAAAAGGACCTGTCTAGTGAAAGCAACCTGACTATGGACAAATTGTTTGAGATTAGTAGTGTCATCCATAAGAGGAACTAAACAGCACAAAACTACAAAGAAAAAGCCAACTGTTCTATGTAAGTTAATTTTTTTTTGTGGAAATCACAGAAGACATTTTCTTTAGCACCTATTCATTTTCATAAATTATTAGGCTAATCTCTGGTGTACCACCAAAATGAATAAAAACTGTCCTCTGTAATATGCTGTGACCATCATACAGACAAATGGGCCTGATTAGGATCCTTCTTGGTAAATATTCTACTGCTGAAAGTGCCAAAATGTCATTTGGCCACCATGACATCAATTTTAAAAGGTTAGAGGTAGATAGTGAATGTCCTTAATAGATCTTCTTAATTATCTGTTGACTTTAAAAATCATGTTTGAATGAGTGTAGCATTCACTTACATCCTAAATGGAAATTCACTAGTTTCCTTTTCAGTGCCCTTGACAGTGAATTTCAGTGGTTTGAAGAGAATTCTTTTTTTTTTTGGTCTTTTATGGAAGGGTCTACAGGGTGTTCAGGGGCTCACTACTAGGTCAGACTTGTAGTGATCCACCTGTTTTTGGCCTCCCAAAAACTGGGATTACAGGTGCACATCACCACGCCCAGTCTCAATTGGCATCTCAGCGTGCCCCAGGGAGTGGGGCTGGCACGGCAGGCTTGGGGATCCAACCCCAGCCCCTGTGCCTGCTTGCAGGTGCTTTAATCCACTGAGCTATTTGGCCAGCCCTCAAAAGAATTGTAAGTGGACTCCATTCTTACTGAAAGTGAGCCTTCAGGAGCACACAGACTTTCTGCACACTTGTGTCTAGAAAGCCCGAGGGGCCACACCAGGATGAGGGCATTCTAGAAGACCATAACCTATGTACCTTGAAGAACATGCTATAGGCTTGTTTGGATGTAGCGCACCTGTAAATGAAGTTGGTACAAAATATCAACATTTCTTTGATAAATTGTTGATAGAATTCTTTTCATAGATTCATTCATTCATTTATTTATTTTCACCTGATAGCTTCTTTTCAAACATAATCCTTATTTATTTGTTTGGTCCAGGTTCTTACTATGCAGCTCTCTTAGACGTGATCCTCTTGTGTCAGGCTCTCCGGCATTGGGATTACAGGCATGTGACACCACACCCGGTTTCGGTGGCCAGCAAGGCATCAGTTTCAGATTGAACCTGGGTCCTTGCCCTTGCCAGGCAGGTGCTCAGACCAGTGAGTTATCGCCCCAGCCCTACTTGCTAAGTTCTTATTGCTAGTGATCAGTGAAACAAGCGGTAAGGTATTCTACAGAAAAGGTACACAAAATAATCAGATATAAGAAATGCCTAAATCACTGTTCAAATGTTCCTCTGGATGAGCTGAAGAATGCTGTCTCTTTCACACTGCACCTTTAATTTTAAAAATATGAGGTGATACTTGCTAAATTTTTCATGAGAGATTCTGCGGCATGGGGAATGTGTTCATGGTGAACAAATAAATCCAGAGATACACAATTTATTTACTTAATCAGAAATTCATTTCTACCACTTCCCCTCCTGTGTACCAGAATTGCATAATAACATCTCCCACACCACAAAGTCTCCTGCACAGGTGGAATTTCCGTAGAAAAAGAGGCAGATAGATAATCATGGATGTCCTTTCTTTTTCCTCCTCCACGTTCTTCCTTTTCTCTTCACTTTCTTCCTCTTCTCCCTCTTCTTTAAGAATGACATAATTGAAGATGCTACCGCAGATGATTTCAAACATATATTTTCCTTCCTCTTTTGGAAGGGACCTAAAAAGAAAACATGAAATAAAGGAAGAAAATGACAGGTAAAAATAGCTCTGGCTATTCTTTGTGAGAATTGAAGTTCTGAATAGAAAGAAGGGTCCTGAGTAACACAACCAGAAGGTGGCTGGAGACCACTTGTTCATTGCTAGGGGGCATTGAGGGCTTTTCTGGAAAACAGTGAGGTGATTTCCTCTGCAAGACCAACACATACACATATGTATTTATAAAGCTGCAAACATGTCTGCAGTTGCTTCTTTTATCTCCTGTATTCATCCTAAGCAGCTGCCATGTTCCTTCTCCTGGAGTGAGCTCTAGTTAACATAAGATATATAAGGTGCTTTGAAGTTTTTTCTTCTTATGAGTTGCATTGTAAGACTTCTTCTTTTTAAAAAGAAATCTTTTATTTATTGGATACGAGGTCTCACTACGCAGCTCAGACTTGTGGTGTTTCTCTTGTCTCAGCCACCTTAGTGCTGGGATTAAAGGTGTGTGCTGCCACATCTGGTTTTGGTGGCCTGCAAGGTGCACCCATGGTTCTTGGACCACAATGGCATATAGTACCAGGGCTTGAGCCTGGTCCTTGTGCTGTCCAGGCAGGCGATTAGACCACCGAGCCATCTCTCCAGCTCATAATAACTGTTCTTGAGGACAATTTTGTGTGCGTGTGACTTTAAGAGCTTTTATTTCAGATAAGGTTTTAAAAGTTGGATTTCCATGTTAAAGGTTAAGAACATTTTCAAAGCTTTTGTTATTAAATAACTCCAAGATAGCACAAGGCCTTACCATGTGTTTTTCTTATCAGTTGCATAGGAGTCTCCCCTGGTTGCTGCTATTCTTGAGTGTATGAACATTGATGTTAAAGGACTTACTTAAAGGTGCAATTTTTAAGAAGAATAACTGAACAGTTTGATTCTGCCATACTGAATACCCAAACTTTATCACAAGCCAAGGTGTTTTTTAGGAATTCACTTCTTCCCACGTGACGGAGTATTATTCGAGGTAGAGTCCTACAGACAGGCTCACACTAACAGTATTGTGTTCACTCTCTTACAAGAAAGGTCACATCATCCTTGCATTATTCAAAGGGGTGGAAGCTGGCTTGCTTCCAAGGGGGATATCCTAATTGGAAGTAAACTCTGACCCTTGGCTTTGCTCTTTCTCCCATCCTCCTGGCCTCAGCTCCTTGGAGAGGAGTGTGGTGTTCACACATGTTGCTTCACACACACACACACACACCACACACACACACACCCCTTGGAGCACAGCATCCATGTAGTCATTCTCTGGTGCTCCCAGGGTTGGGGGTGGGGTGGGGAGGGTACAGACTGAGAAATGTGGAAGTTCTTCCAGTTAGGTCTGTACCAAACATTAGCATTCAGGGCAGGAACAGCTGCTGCAATAATTATTCATAGTACTAACAATGAGTAATCATTTTGTAAAATTCATGAGTTCCTGCCAACACAACAGGGCTATACAGTTTCCTTAGGCCGAAGTCCTTGTTAGATCTTTTAGGATAATCTTTCAAATACTATCTTATATTTGCAGAGCTCTTTACAGTTGACAAAATGTTCCTTGTGTTGTAGGTTTGTAATCTGAATCCTTATGCTTTAAGGAGGGGCTCAGATCTTTTATGCTGTTGCTTAATTGGGGTGCAATAAAATAAATGGCATGGCGAGCTCTTCAGATACATGGAAATAAGCAGAAAAGATATAAAGTCAAACGTGGAGCAAGATAGGCTGGCACTCAGTACCTGTCCTTGAAAATCCACACAAAAAGTACTATGGATCTCAGATGAGAAAAATCCCCAAGCATCATTCATGCACGGCTGGAAGTGTTGGATATGATATTCTGGCTTCCATCCAGTGCAAAGGGGAATTTCAAGAGCTGGTTCACATAGTTGTAATTTTCCAGTCTCAAGCATACACTTCCTAGCCTGGCTACTTGTGCTTTCTGGGATCACCCAGAAAACTGCTTGTACACAGGGCCAAAGGTTCCTCATATCTTAAAACCCTAAAGAACTATGGTATGATTTTTGCATGAAGACTTTAGGGAGCTCATTTATTTTATAACCACTATTGTGATTAGCATAGTTCTAGACTTCATGTTTTATTAGTGTGGTTTGCATTATTAATTTATTGAGAGAATCATTGTGAATTATTGATATTGTCATTCATTATGGGCTGCCTAATGAACAAGAGGAAATAAAAAGGCAGATAATTTGCTGAGATTTTTAATCTACTTTATAAATTGCAATGCTGTCTTGGTTACTTTTCTCTCACTGCTGGCACAAAATACCCAACACCCAGAATTAAGAAAGGAAAGGTTTACTTCGCTCACTGGAGGTTTCAGTAGATACTCAGCTCAGCTGGCCCCAAGGTAGAGTGGCACATGGCAGAGGGCAGCAGTTCATGGTAGCAGAAAACAGCAAAACAGCAAGAACAAAAGGGCAGATGCAGTAGCAACAATGGCTACAGAGGGCAAGTTTGTCTCCCTTAAGTTATATTCAGGCTATCTGTCCCAGACTGGGTGTAGTGCTCACACCCATAATCCCAGCAGCACTCACACCTGTAATCCCAGCACTGAATCAGGAATTAATCACAAACTCTAGAGGTCTGCCTCATAATTGCGTGAGGCTTTGAGGGGACAAATATACACAAACCATAACAACTGCTCTCTCAAATTCTTTGGAAATCTACAAGAAGATCAAACACCCTAGGAGAAGCGTCAGTGCAGAGGACAACTGGAGGAAATTTTGGGGGGCAGAGGAGCCTCAGAAGGTCTTTGAACAGTGAAATAGCAGGAGCTGCAGATTATCTTGACTAATTGATGTGGATGATTCTTGCAGACTGGCAGGCAATGGGGCTTTCAAGCCAAAGGTAATCTAAGAACCAGTTGAATGAGTGGCTAAGAGCAGCATTTAGAAAGCCAGAGGCAAATGCTAAGAGAAGCCTCCTCATAAGAGAGCCCTGGGCGTTGTGGCTGCGTGGCCGTATGGCAGATCATAGCAAACAGCTGGGCTGTCCGTCAGCAATCTTTGTTCTGTTCATAACTAAACGAGCAACTGCGACTCACCAGGGACTTTTGTCAGGAGAAAGCAGGCAGCTGAAGGCATTTATCCAAGAACTACATCAGTACTTGTCATTGGAAAACTTGCAAATGAAGCTAAAGCTGGTGATGGCTGCCTGCAATCCTGGTACTCTCGCCTTATTCTTCTAATGGGCTGGGCTCATTGGGTTTTGAAATTTGTGTAAGTGGAATTAAACTTCACATGTCTGTAGCATGACTAATACCTTTTTATTTTTTTTTTAAATACACAATAGTAAAAAAAAAGCATTAGAAACAATATAAAATTTCATTAAACAAAGTAATAGGAATACAGCAATGGTTGCTATATTGCATAATGTTATCTTGAAATTGGTTGTTTAGGTTACCAGGTATAAACCTGTGAGCCATTCACTGTCACTGAGGACTCAGGACATAAATGCACCTGTACGATAACATCTTGTAACTCAGTGGTGTACCAGATTTTCTGATCAAGGAGATTATGGGGCCACAGAGGAAAGTGACAGATGATGTATAATGCGCCTGAGGAGAGTCACCTAGAAAGAAAACATTCTCTCAGACTTTCACAGAGAGCAAACTGGTCAAGCAATGGCCTTGACTCATCCACATGGCTGACACTGACAAAGGATATACAAACTGCTGTACATGGTTTCAGGGTAAATCCTGAGGGGATTTGACTGACCTTGTCAGATAGAGAAGTTATATTTCTTGTAATATAGGTCTTGTTTTATCTTGGTCTTAACCGTCTAGCAGAAAAGCATAAAAACAAGGTATAAAAAGTAGAGCCATATTAATATGCTGAGCTGTAAAAGCCTCAAGTCAACAACTTCTGACACTGGCAGTCTTACAGATAACTCACTACTCTTACGGACCACTGGACTATATTGGATTATTTTGCTGAATTCATGCTTCTATAATATTTAAATGGCAATGGAATACCCATCTCTGATAAAACTGAACGAAAAAGGGGGATATAAATGAAGGACCATTTTGTATCTGTATATACAAGATAGGATAGACATACAGGTACTTTCTCTTAATTCAATGAGAAGAAAGATTTGTACTAATAGTGTTTGGACTATTAGGATATCATGTCTGCATCTTGTACTATGAATAACTATTATGAAGATAACAATATGTAATGTATTAATTATTGAAATTGTCCTACTAACCTGTTTTGAAACTATCTCATCGCTATTTGTTTCTCAATAAAATTAATAAGAAAGAAAAAATAAATCTTTAATAGAAAAAATGAATAGATAAACCTACAAAATTGGTTAAAAAAGGAGACAAAGGAACTCCAATAAAAAAGTTGTAAGAAATTAAAAAGCAAAAAAAGAATAAAAGCAAAAAATTTTTCAGCATTAACTACTCCTTTCAGAAGACCAGCAGAAATTATCCAAAGTACAGTACAGTTATCCAAAATATCTTGCATATATACACAAATGTATCCTCTTCTGTTCTTTCCTTTTCCTCAACCCAGTTTTTTCTTCCCAGTGAAGATATTGTTTCCCTTCTGCAGTATCTATTGCACCTTTCAGATTTTATTTAGTCTTTTAGGTTCTCACACTAATGAGACAATATGATGCTTGTAGATGTGGTTCTAATTTATTTTACTTACCAGTGCAGTGTCTAGTTGCATCCATTTACCTACAAGAGGCTCAGATTTACCTTTTTTTTTTTAATAGCCGAATAATAGCTCTTGGGAGCTCATTCTGTAGCATTTTGTGTAGAATCACTTTCTGTCATTAATTGTTGTGTCATTGTCCATATGAGGGCTATGCATGCTTTATGTATGTATTCATTTTCATATACATAGATATTTAAGTTTATTTCCTAATGCTGCCTGTCTGATCAGACCAATGCTATGGATTTCAGGTGTTAGCTACCTTTTTTGTTCAGCAGAAAGGAGATGTGATATTCTAAGAATGTCCAAGTTTGATTGGTTGGCCAGCAGTTAAGGCAGGTAAACATATTTTATATATATATATATTTGCATAACAAAGGCATACACGAGGCTTTTGTTGTGCCTTCTATACAGCCTGAGATACAAATGGCTTTCATATTCTATTGCAATAAAGCTGAGGAATCAAACAAAGATCTATTGCATTTATTCTGCAGCAGTGTAAGATTTTATTAACACTTTTCATTTAACTCCCCTTACTGTGAATGTGAGGGAAGATAATTTTTAACATGTTTTAGACTTCCCTTTTGTTATGTCTTTGTTCCATAAATTAATAGAAATATCATGAAGACTTAATATTTTGGCATTAGCTTATGGCAAGGCTTACAATTTTTTTTTTATAGCCTAAGAGTTGGCATTAGTGTTTTGCTTTTTAGTGATTGTTGTATTTTTGTTGTGTGACTGAGATTTAATGGATACTGTAGTGTGTGTGCACCATCCAAGCTGCCATAAAATAGCATCTGTCTATCTATCTATCTATCTATCTATCTATCTATCTATCTATCTATCTATCTATCTATCTATTAGGGTATGATAGGGTCTATGGGGTACAGGGGCTACAGGGTCTCACTGTGTAGATTGGACTTGTAGTGATTCTCCTGTTTTCAGCCTCTCAAGTTCTGGGATTACAGGTGCGTGCCTCCACATCCAGTCTCAGTTGCCATCTCAGTATGCCCCAGGGGTAGGGCTGGCAGGGCATGCCCCGGCTCGAACTCTGGCCATTGTGCTATGCTTAAGCAGGTGCTTTAGCTCACTGAGCTATTTGGCCAGCCTTTGAAACAACTTAATGTTCACCCATAAAATCATTAAAAGAGCAAGTTTTATTTAGGGATTACAATAGCCAGGATAAATAGAGAACCAACTAACTGAAAAGACCTAGGTATAAAAAAAAATTATCTTGTGTCAAGGTTTTCAATTTATTCCTATTTAGCAGAAAGGAAGAATTCATCTAAGATCAAGGAGAAAGCATCAAATGTCTACTATTTCATAGGTAGCCATCCAAGGGGGCATGTCATTTGAAGTTCTAAATTTTCTATATAACAAAATAAATATTAGGGTTTCCCTAAGTAATGAAAAATTGGCTTTGTTTCATAATTTTGGTTACTGATTTCACCTGAAATAGAATAATGAGTTCAGTTGAGAGTATCTGAGCACACAGCAGAAAATGGATGAAGACAAACCGTGGCCATCTGTAAGGGCAGAGTTTATCTGCTATGATTTGGGAAATTTTGACATCTGGAAGGATCCTGGTTGGAGTGATGACTGGCTTTGAATTTTGTCACTCAGAACAGATAAACTGGACTTTTTTGGGAAATTCAATGATGATGTACAGTACCTTTTCTTCTCTAAACAATAAATAGTTCATTTTTGAAATGTTGTTATAGGGTAGTCTTTCCCAAAGAGTCTAGTTTGAATTTATTCATGGTAGCTTCCTGGATACTGCTTGAGATTAAAATGTCTCAGGGAATACTAGTCTGACATATTTCCTGGAAGAGAGGTATGATATTTCCAGTCACTTAGGCTTAGGCAATACACCGCTTTTCCTCTCCTGGGGGCTCAACTCTACCCCGCAAAAGAACTGGCCTTGTTGTGGAACCCATTAATTTGTTGAGCTAGGTTGAGCAGGGAGCAAGCCATCCTACCGATCTATTAGCCTGACAACCAGTGCTTATGGATTATTTACTATGCCCTCTCAATTGTGCCATGTCTTCCTGCAGATATAAAAATAAATCATCAGAAGTTTCTGCATTACCCCCCTGTACATCCTCCTCTCTCAGCAGGACTTTCCACTTATCTTTACCTAAAAGTCCCAAGTCCAATAATATCCATGATCATGTCCTGTCTTCCCAGAAACACCAGTACCTCTGGATCCCCAGCCTTGGAACTGCTTGAACAGGACTCCATCCCTTGTTTCTCTTGCTGTGTCCTGGGCTCTGTGCAAGCCAACTTTTCAATTTTGTTCCCAAGTCTAGTGGTGACCTTCCCAGACTTTGTGCCTGTGCTTTCAAAACCCCCTCTCTGTTCCAAGTGTGCTTTCTAGCTTCATAGCCTATTGGATCAAACCCTTGTCATTCCCTGAGCCTCACTTAGGTGAAATCATTCTTTTTCTGTGCTGTACATTCTGGGCTTCTTTTAGCTCATGGTCTGGTGCTGAGCCTGGTTCACAGCTTTTGTCAAGGGCAGGTTGGACAAAAAGGAGTATGTATTGTAGAAGGAAAAATGATTACCCATTTAGGGAGCGTACTTTACTATTTAGGGCAGCTGAGTGCTGCATTTTGCTCTTGATTGACCTTCCCCCTCACCAAAGTCCCATGGAGTTAACACTTTGTCCCTATGCTATGATAGATGAGGTATTTGAAGATGTAACAGGTGGGCAGTTTATTGGGGTTGCACCTTTGAATGGGGCTGTAGGTCTTGGGGCCCTCCTCAGTCCTTTGCTTTCTGGTCATGAGATACACAGTCTGGCGCTGCTGCATGCTTGCCAGTCTTTCATCCAGCACCTCTACTGTAAACCTAAAGCACCAGTGGAGAACTAATGACACACATGTCACATTGTACTGTGGGTATCACAGAAAGCACTAGAAGACTCATTGTCACTGGCCGATGAGTCTGCCTGGTGATGGAGTGGAATTTCTGCCACCATGAACTAAACTAAGTTTTCTGTCTTTATAAGTTGAATTATCTCAGGTATCTGTTACAGTAAAGGGAAACTAATGAATGCACCACAGAAACACATCTTTGAGGTCAACTTGTGGTTAGTGCTTCGTGGCAAGGGCCATATTCTGGAATTGGATAACCCTGCTTTTGTACCCTTTGTTTCCCATTTGTGTAGCTTTGAAGAGGTTTTTCCTTAGTTTCCACAAATGTAAAATGTGAATGTGACAAGTAAACTCTACTGGGTTGCTGCAAGCTTGAAAATGTGCACAATATCCTATAATATATACGTAGCAAATCATAGCTTTTGTTTTAACCATAATCATCTTGAAATGATGAGTGGCCAGGTGTCATTAATACAAGCTTCAAATAACTCAAAAGTCATGCCACATCTTGGGCTAATCCTTCTAATTATTACAACAGGTATTTACTAAGTGTTTTCTATGACAAAAGGATTACAGTAAGCATTTTCTGGGATATAAAGATGAAAGGCACTTGAGTTCCCCCAAAGAGCTTGAAATCTTTCAGGAAACAGCTAAAGCAAAGACCAAGGATGATAATGAGTGTAAGGGAGGTACCAAGTCTCGGGGGAGAAGACTGGGATCACCAATGGGTTGGAGACCCCCACCAAGCAGAAGCCATCAGGGCTTTGCTTTGAAGGATATGAATATTTTTATATACAAAGAAGAAAGGTAGAAGAATTTGTGCCAAGTTTGAGTTGAGACAGCATATTTCAAGAAAAGCAGTTTATCAGCGTTGCTTGTAAACATAACTTTGGAGACTCCAGCTTGTCTTAAATGCCATCCCCAGTGAGCTCCGCTCTTTAGTGGTGGGCAAAGAGGATGAGAGTGTTGGGTTTATAATCAGGCCACGTTCAGGAGAAGCCTGACTGAAACAGCGGATAAGATCGATATCAGCTTGAATGGTCCTGAGGCCATGAAAAGAGGCAGAATTATTTTACACTTGAGTGGACCAGTAAAACAATAGATAGAATGGTAGATACTCAAGAAGAGGAATATGATGATCATTCAGTGGTTGAAGCAAGAGGACTGAGAGCAGCAGGCAAGGGTGGTGGGGATATTGGCTGGCCCTAGAGTGTGGGAGCCTGGAAAATGGTGACCTCAATAGCATGAAAGGACAGCAAGTAGGACACAAAAAGACAACCAGTCTTGGTGCTCGTGGGCCTGGGACCTAGTACTAGTGCATCAGGTGAAGCTACCTGGAGGACGGGTGAACTCTGGCTTATTATTGCATCCATGTGGGCTGGATTATTTCTCTTTTTTGTTACTTTAGGGACTGTGCTTCTTAGCACCTAATATCAATTTTCCCATAATCCCGAATGACCTGTGTGTGATTGTTACAGCCCAGGCTATAAATGTACCTGACAGTCCTTTAATTTATCTGACCGGTTTCCTTAAGAGCCACCACCTTATCTATCTAATAGGATGGTTGAACATCCAAATTAGAAAGTGCTGAAAACACAGTTTAAGTGCTATATAAGTAAAATAAATCACCGGCATATTCATCATCAAAGTCCACAGCGGATGTCTTTAGTGTGATTTCTAAACCCATTCTCCCCCCACTTCCTATAAAATAGGAAACCACCAAATGAAAACTGCTTTGGGGGCACTCGTGTGTGAATCATACATTTGTTTCTTCTAAAGTGACAAACTCAAAGCAAAGAGAAAGAAAGCCCAACCGCATAAACACATCCATTTCTATTTTAAACTCAAAGTGCATCTCCCAAACCACAAAACCCCAAATCAAATTTAGCTCCTTCCCACTCCATGCCCAGGCCTGGGCTCTCCCCGACGTGACCTGCTGGGAAAGTATCTGGGCTCTCCACCCAGGAGCGTTGCAAGGCTTTTCCTCCTCGCTCCCCACTACCCCCCGCTCCCCCCCCCCCCCCCCCTCCCCCTGCTCCCCCCCCCCCCCTGTGCACCTGTTTGCAGAGCTCCTTCCTTTTCCCTCCAGACTTTGGTTCTGGTCATGGCCACCTGTTAAGGATGACGCAGATGTAGCCCTACGCACATCCTTGCCTTGTTACTGCCTTCAGGATCCCCGATCCGGCTGCTGCACCTCGCACGACATTATTTTTAGCCTTTATCACTTCGTGGTTTTGTTTTCTTTCCGCCGCCTTTTGACCTGAGAACTGGAAATAAAGTCCACCTTCTATAAAGATGAGAGAGTTGTCAGCCGTTTCCTTCCTGCTCGCAGGAAAGGTCAGCCCCAAAGCAGCTGGGGACAAAGGCTCAAAGCAGGGACCCTGGAAACACCCGCGCTGGAGGAGCAAGGTTCCTCTTCCAACTCAGTGGAGCAGTAGCCTGGGAGAGGCAGCTGTTCTTTCAGAGCCTCTTGAGAACACACAGAGGAATAAAACTTAAAACAATAAAACCCGTCTTCCCTCTGGGCATCTTGGCTGTGGCACTCAAGTGCTGAGCTGAGGCCATCTGCTTATTTCTTCCAACTCCTCCTTTTTTCACCCTGAAAGAATCAAAGCAAATTCAAAGTGAAAAGGGAAATTATTGCTTTGGACATAGAAGTCGTGTGAAATTGTAGCTTTGCTGGAAAGAAGATCTAGTCTGTACTATGAAATACAATATGGGCAAATGCTTAGCAAATTGTAAAATGCAAGGTATACCGAAGAGCTTTGAAATTATTGTTTGTTTTCCCTGATTCTGAAATACATGTACACAGCACAGACAGACGATTGAAACATTTTACACAGCTAAAAATGGAAAATGCATGCACTCCCAGCGTCCATTCCAGGAGTGAAATCCATTTCTGAGCTCTTTTATTGCAGCCAATTGCTCCTGGATGAACTTTCATAAATTATTATTAGTGCCATAGTTTTTATATACCTTCATCTTTGTCAACGTTTCTACAGTTGTCCTTCAGGTTCCATTCCTTTTTTTTTTCTTTCTGTATTTTAGGAAAGGTTCTACAGAGTCTCACTATGTAGGTCAGACCTGTGGTGATTCTTCTGTTTTGAGCCTCCCAAGAGTTGGGATTACACGTGTGCAACACCATGCACAATTTCAGTTACCATCTCAGTGCCACACAGGGGCAGGGTCAGCAAGGGAGGCCTGGGGATCGAATCCCGGCCTCCGCGTTTGCCTAAGCCAGACACTTTAATCTGCTGAGCTATCAGGCCGGCCCTCAGGTTCCACTCTGAATATCAAATTACTGACTCAAGGAATGCACATTTCAATTTAAATTCTGAAATAATATATAGTCTGCAAATAAAAATTCTATTTATTTGAGGAGTGTAGTGTGATGTTTTGATGTATGTGCATGACCTGTAATAAAACTAAGTAATATGTCATCATCTAATTTTCTTAACACTTTTTGTTCTGAGAACATTTAAGGTCTACTTCTTTGATAACTTTTAAGGATCTATTAACTATAGCCACCTATCACTTCACAAAGACCGTACCCAGTTATGATTTCTCTACAAGTATTCAAGACTTTCCATTTTTCTCAGAATCTTTCTAACAAAGAGTTTCATTTGTCTTTCTTGCTCTTCTTCGACATTCTGACCATCATTTTGGTTATGTGGCATTTTGAATAACCTTTTAAATACTTTTCAGGTGTTTGCACCTATTTTTGATGGCTTACTACCTTTTAATTCTTCACATTTTTTGGTTAGGTGGCAAGCTTTTACTAATTGATTCATAATCATCATTTTCCTATTGCCTGTTAATTGCTTTTTTTCTTCCTTATGTAAATACCTTTTCTGGTTTGTCAGTTTATTTTTCAATCTCATGATTCCTTTCTGTTGCCATTCACGTTTTTTTCTCTCTGTGCTTTAAGTAACCACACCTATTGGTCTTTTCAGCTATGGTTTTTGCTGTGTTTTCCACTGGGTAGCCTTTTCTATCACTGTAAAGCACCCTTCTAGGTAGTGTTTGGGGCTTTCTGACAATGAGTCTTCCTTTATGTCTCACATGGGCTGAAACTTAGATATTTTAGCATACTTCTCCAGGTCTTTTTTTATTTTTTCTTATTTTAGGGAAGGGCCTACAGGGTGTTCAGGGTCTCATTAATAGGTCAGACTTGTAGTGATCTGCCTGTTTACAGCCTCCCAAGAGTGGGGAATACAGGTGCGTGCCACCATGCCCAGTCTCAATTGCCATCTCAGTGTGCCCCAGGGGCGAGGCCAGCCCGGGGATCAAACCCCTGGCCACTGCATCTGCTCTAATCCTAATGAGCTATTTTGACAGGCCCCACTCTAGGTCTTTAAATGGGTTGATAATACCTGTTTCAAAAGGAGGCAAAGTAGGCTTAGAGTTGAGGTTTCAGGGATGGGTTTATCAAGGAGGGAAATAGTGTTTCTTTTCCCACACTTATTTCAAAATGAACTAAGTAAGGAGAGGATTTAGATCCCATTAACAAGAAGGGACAGGGTTGAGCAGATCCCTTTCACTGTCATGCTCTCAGATCACAAAAGCACTCCAGAGAAGTGGTTTTTAGGGTACAGAGGGTAGCAGGCTTGTCTATCTATCCTCTGCATTGGCATATTTGTAAAACAGAAGTCAGTCATTTCTGTTTCTGTGTCTCTCTCACTTTTGGAAGGGTGCTTAGTCTGATGACAAAATGGATTTCTTTTCAAAGGTTAAAAGGTAAAAAGACTGAATATGCAGGCTCTGATGAAACTCTTCACCTACTGCAGGAAAGGAGGGAGTTGTGAGGCCAAGAAGATAAGAAGCTACTTGAGAAGGACAGAATTTCATTGGAACTCACAGAGATGAGAACTCCAAGAATTTCTATCACTGTATCACTTTTACCATTGCATCTGTTCTAAAAAACAAATGAGGCTCAGTGTGACAAATACATCTGTCACAACAGCTATAATTCAT
Source organism: Ctenomys sociabilis (assembly GCA_004027165.1). Lineage (NCBI taxonomy): Eukaryota > Metazoa > Chordata > Mammalia > Rodentia > Ctenomyidae > Ctenomys > Ctenomys sociabilis. The sequence goes on from PVKA01005764.1 coordinate 31,870, forward strand.
TAGCATATCCAAAAGATATGGTTGTGTACCATGTAGGAAAATGAAGATAGGAAAAGCTAGCCCAGCATGGGGTGAAACACTGTCTCACCATGTAACATCAGTCATTTATTTTATGCAACAAATAATGAGGTTATAAATTCACCTCTTTACTAAGCAGATAATATTGGAGCCTCTGGAAAGGGTTGACTGATTAACTTCACAAATATTTATTTAGTTCCAGTCATGTTTTCGACACTGTTCTATATGCTGGGGATAGAATATGAGGTACACAAGATCCCTGATCTCACAGAGCCAGCTCTTCTGGAACAGAAAAATACAGAGGCAAGATTATTTTGAGTAGTGCTTTAAGGGTTTGTATAAAATGAAGTGGGAAGAAGTAAAGAGGTAAAAGATCATACTATGGTAAGGAACCCAGTGGGGAGCTGCAGTGGACTCTGGTGCAGAACTGAAAGATTTGAGAGCAAAGAAACAGTGCAAAGGCCCAGCGACAGGAAGGAGTTCAGCAGTTGTATGTATAGATATACACTAGTTAAATTTATGTTTCACTCTGGCTAGAGGATAGTGTTGTGATATTTAGCCAAACTCTAGCCTAGCTATTCTTATGAGGGTACTTTTTAGGTAAGATTGCATTTAAAGTTTTAGACTTTGAGAAATGCAGACTGCCCTTCGCAATGTGGGTGGGATTTTTTTCAATCAATCAAAAGGGGAGAAAAGTCCTACGGGTGCTCCCCGGGAAGAGGAAATTTCTGCTCCTAATCTGTGTTTGGATTCTAGCTGCAGGATCCTTTCTTTCCTTGGTCTTCATGCTGTCAACCAAATACTGTGGGTTTTGGAGTTGCTGAGCCTCTGAATTCGCAGGAGCCAGTTCCTTGAAATGAGTCTTTTCTCTACATGTACTTTCTATGCGTTCTATTTTTCTAGTGAGTCCTGACTAATACACAGTATGAGTAACAGATAGCTAGGAGGCAAGAGCAAGGGGCAAAAAACAGATGAGCAGGTGTGAGTGGCTCTCCCACCCACTGAAGGTGCTAATCCCAGAAATTACTCAAAACCTGGAGGCGCAGACAAAGAAAAAGTAGGCACTGTAATTAAGAGAAATTCTTCAGCTATTAGTCTACTAGGAACTCTCTCTACAGAACCCCTTATTTTTTTCCCCAATATTTTAACTCTATGTAGGAGAAGAGAAAGATTCCAAAGACTTAAATAACTTGCCAAAATCATGAGTCTACCAAGTGCCTCCACTTGTAGATTTTCTAAGGACCCTTTGAGAGAAAACACACGATAAAGAAAAAGTTTTCAATTGGTTTCTAGTGCATGACTTGAAGTTGGGCTGTGGGGAAAAGATAGATTATTACAGTAGTTTAATATTGTGTGTGCCATATATAGATTGATTTCCCTTCTTAAATGCCACCACAGCCCCTCTGTCATCTTGCATTTCTCACTTTCAAGCCAACAACTCTTCACTTTATTGTATGCAGCTTGTTACTTAGCTTCAGTCTGTTTAACACACACCAGAGTGTTCAGAGAATTTTCAATCACAGTATAATTGATTTCTGTAAGAGAAGAAAGGTGAAGAAATGCTCAGTCAATTCTGTGTCATGCAGGTTGTGTAATGTTTCTTAGTTACACTTATTCGGTGTATCCTGGTAAATCTATCCTATCATTTGCATGTCAACCAGAGCCTCTTCTCAGATCGCAGAGCAACAATTAATAAAATGAAAGCACCCCTATACTTGCAGCTACTTGGAAGTTTGAGGAGCGAAGGTCACAAGTTCAGTCACCCCTCCCGTCTTACAAACAAACACAAGTAAAAACAAAAAAAAAGTTTGCAATGTAGCTTAGTGATAGAGCCCATTTTAGTTTGATCCACAACACCACCACCACCACCTAAGATCAAAGCCAAACAAAAAGATGGAAATTCCAGGAATATTTGATTTTCAAGGCAAACCTCATCTCATTTTCATTCCTTTTATGATTTTGGTTCTAGAAAGGATTTTCTTTGTACTTACTCTAACTTTTTTCGAGTTTTGACTTTTCTTTTCTGCGTCTTTCTATAAACAGTGTTCCCAGGTTTTCGTTGTACCTTCTTCCTTATATATTGCAGGAAAAGATTGTTTGGGGAATAACTACAATTCCAGGGTCCTCTCGAGGTCAGCAGTCACTTAGTCACTTCAGCATCACTGATTGCTCATAAACAAGGGAGAGAAAAGTGCTCAAGTTTCCACCTTCCTGCTTACATCTTTTAGA
>PVKA01005764.1:34216-58893 GCA_004027165.1 Ctenomys sociabilis
TACTACATGCCACCCCCCCCCCCACCACGGGCATGCAGAGCTGCTGAGTCAGGAAGTCATGTCTGTAATCCCAGTGCTGGGGAGGCTGAAAACAGGAGGATCACTACAAGTCCAAGCTGCACATAGCGAGACCCTGTACCTAATAAATAAATCTAAAAAAAAAAAAAAAGTGAAAAGGAAACAAATGAAAAGCTACCGCCTCATTCCTCCTAGTGTGTAATATCAGCAGTAAGAAAAATAAAATTAGCTTTTTGTGATCCTCCTTTCCTTCTTCCTTATCTGCCTCTTTCTCCTGCTCTACCTTTTCCTGCTCCTTTTTCTTTTCCTTGTTCTTCTTCTGTCATCCTCTTCCTCTTCTTCCAGTACTGAGACTAGAACTCAGGGCTTCTGGCATGCTAGGCAGGTGCTGTACAACTGAGTGGCTCCTCCAGCTCTTATTAACCTCTTTTGGGCCTACATATTTAATAAAATAAATCATTGCAATGTATATAGACTTTGTGTTCAGTTTAGAATAGGCAAAAACAAATGGGCTAAGCATCTTGTGAAGTAGCCAGGGTGCTGGCACAATTCTTTTTTTCCTCTTTAGTTTTTTTTTTTTTATTAATTTCATTGAGAAACAAATAGCAATGAGACAGTTTCAAAACTGATTAGTAGGACAGTTTCAATAATTAATATATTGTATATTGCTGTCTTCATAGTGGTTATTCATAGTACAAGATGCAGACATGATATTCTGTCCAAACACTGTTAATACAAGTCTTTCTTCTCATTGAATTAAGAGAAAGTAGATGTATACCTATCTAATATTTTGCATACAGAGATTCAAAATGGTCCTAGAAGATACTACAAACACATTCAGCCACCTTATCTTTGACAAAGGAGCCAAATATGCTTACTGGAAGAAACATAGCCTCTACAAACAAATGGTGCTGGAAAAACTGGCTCTCTACATGCCAAAAACTAAAACTTGTCCCAGGTCTATCACTAACATTAAGCTAAAGTCAAAATGGATTAAAGATCTAAGCATCAAAATAGAAACACTAAATCTCCTGGAAGAGAAAGTAACAGGAACTCCTGAAGACATGGGGTAGGTATAGAGTTCATGAACAAAAATCAAATCACACATGAAAGAATTAACAACTGGAACTTCCTCTTACTGACACAATTCTATACTGTCTTAAATAGTACTCTTCATTAGAATTCTAGCAATTTTTACCAAAGAAAAGCCAGAAGGGCATCGTGGTAGAGACATTGTGCATTCACAAAGTATCAGTGGTACAGAGCTTGGTCTCCCAGCCTCACCGCATTCAGTCGTACCAGTTGACCATTTGAGCGCATGGGACCTGAACAGAGGTGACATCTTTTACTTTCGTGCCCAGGTGGGAATGATTCTCCATCACTATTCATTTTCTTCCTCCTGTGCTTCAGGAAGCCTGGGAATAGAAATTGTGAAATGCTGGAATCAAAAGATGAAGACATTCTGGAGCATTTTCCTAGAGTAAACTTTGCATTGGTCTAAGCAAGAAATCAATCCATCCTTATTTTGGGGTTTCCTTTTTTTGTAAAAACCAATACAAGTTCAAGTTCAAAACTTTTTATGAATGTCAAAGTGCACGTCCAAAGCTCGATCATGGTTCCAAGCACTGCCTTGTAATCCATCTCAGAGGTAAAGATATTTCCTTCCTGGGCCAGCCAGATAGCTCAGTGGACTAAAGCTCCTGCTTAGGCAGAGCAGGAGTTTGATCCCCAGCATGCCGTGCTGGTCCCAGCCCCAGGATGTGCTGAGATGCTGACTGATACTGGGTGTGGTGGCCTGTGCCTGTAATCTCAGAGCTTTTGAGGCTGAAAACAGGAGAATCACTATGAGTCCAATCTAGGTAGTGAGACCCTGAAGACCCTGCCCTAAATACATTTAAAATAATGATATTTCTTTCTCCAACATCGTTATTCTGATCTAGTAACTTATACAAATATCAGAGAAAACTTTGTTTGCTATGTCTGGAAGGTCTGTGTTGTGCATAGTATCCTTCTGGATTTTCTAATGCCTGCACAGCCCCAAACACGTGAGAGTGGAGGAGAATATGTAGAAGTTCCTGTCAGAGTTAAGCATTCTGTACACAAATCACAGAAGAAGGAACATTTATGGAAATTGTGCTTTAGGGACATCCTTTAAAAGGATGGCTTGTATGAAAATGGAAATCAGTTTAGTATGTGTAGGTCTTTGACAGGTGGCTGTGAAGGAAATGTTGGTCTGAATCCTTCTTCCGGCTGTTTCTTTTACATCTCTTTGGTAACTATCACTCTCCTACTTCTTAAATTGTCCTCCCTGTCTGCACGACATTACTGCAGATAAGTTTTCCTCCACAAGCTGCTTTTATTTTCTGAGACAAGGTCTCACTATGTCGTTCAGTCTGGCGCTGAGTTTATTAAGTAGCACAGCCTGACCTTTGTCTCCTGGTTACCCTCCTGTCTCAGCTTTCTGAGTGCCATCATATCCATTCATCGTAATCTGTTTTATTTTAAATCTTTTAAAGTATAACTCTCCTGGGCATAATTCATTCAAAACCTATGAAATTAGGGCATTGACTCTGAAATTATTATTTTTAAAAAATTATTTAGTTTTATTAATTTTATTGAGGAACAAATGTCAACGAGACAGCTTGAAACAGGTTAGTAGGACAGTTACAATAATTAGTACAGCTACTTTCTCTTAATTCATTGAGAAGAAAGATTTGTACTAACAGTGTTTGGACAGGATATTATGTCTCCATCTTGTACTATGAATAACCACTATGAAGACAATAATAGGCAATGTGTTAATTATGACTTTGACATTAACTTGTGACTGAAAGAAAATTTGCAAAACAGTTAAAGTTTTTGCATACCCTTCACCAGCTTCACCAAGTCTTAAAAGTTTGCCACATTAATTTTCATTTGTCGTTTTTCTCCTTCCCTGAATGCTTTCAGAGTAGGTTATAAGCACAGCACCTTCTACTATGAAATATTTTTGGGCATGTTCCCTGAAAGAAAAGTTATTCATATAACTTTTATATAGTACAGTTAATAAATTAGGAAATTAGCATTGGTCTAATATCATGTAATCTAGGAGTTGGCAAATGTGGTGCACTATATAGATTTGCAAATAAAATTTTATCAGAACACAGTATGTTCATTTGTTTATAGATTATCTATGACTACTTCCTCTTTTAATACTGCAGCTAAACAGGGACAGAGTGTAAGGCCTACAAAGATGAAAATATTCACGTGATGAGCAGCTAGAGAAAAGGTTTGTGATCCCTGATCTAATGGATAAGTTATCAAATTTCATCATTTCTTTATGCCTTTTATTGTAAAATAAACTCTAATTTTGTATCCCATCTTGGACATCATCTTCATATTTTTTGCATGTAGGCTGTTAATTTTGTGGACTATATTTCAGTTGAGGTTTGCTTGAATTTTCCTCATGATCAGATTTATATTAAGTATTTTTTTAGTAAGAGTATGCTAGGTGTAGCCGGGTGTGGTGGTGCATGCCTGTAATCTCAGCACTCGGGAGGCTGAGACAGGAGGATTGTTGAGTTCAAGACCAACCTGAGCTACAAAGTGAGCTTAAGGCCAGCCTGAACTGCATAGTGAGACCCTGTCTCAAAAAGACAAAAAAAAAAAAAAAAAAAAAGAGTATGCTAGGTGTGACAGGTCTCTCTTAGCACAGTGTAACACAAGGCACAGTACAAGTATTTTTCTCATAGCAATGTTGTTTTTTGTCCTTTGTTCAAGGTGATCTTGCTCTATAAAATTGTATTTTCCTTGACAATAAGTACTTGGTAGGAAATATTTTGAGTCCATATGAATATCTTTTTCCCTATCAAACTTGTACCTGGTGAGTTTATCATTTATCTTTTGTAATAATTATTACCACACTGGTTGCTGAAATTAATTTTTTTGCATATATCTGTGAATGAAAACGCTATGGTTAAGAAGAGCTTTCTGTTTCTCTCCCTTCCTCTTCTCTCCCTCTCTTCCTCCTTTCTTAACTTTCTCTTGTTCTCCCTTATGTCTCTTTATGGATTTTTTTTTTTGTGTTTTATAATCAATTATTATTATCATTAGTTCTGATGACTGTGATGGTTAATCTTTTTTTTTTTTTTTTTTTCTATTTAGTATAGAGTCTATAGGGTCTCACTGCACAGATTGGACTTGTACTGATCCTCCTGTTTTCAGACTCCTAAGCACTGTGATTACAGGTGTGCACCATCACACCCAGTCTCAGTTACTGTCTCAGCATGTCCCAGGGGTGGGGTCGGCACAGCATGTGGTCCAGGGGATCTAACCCTGGTTGCTGCACTTGCCTAAGCGGTTGGTCCACTGAGATATCTGGCCAGCCCTGTGATGGTTAATCTTGATTGTCTACCTGACTGAATTACATGAGATATAGGAGATTACTGAAGCCCACTTCTGGTGTGACTAGGTGGCTCAGGAGTAAGTGGGACTATGCTCCACCTCAGCCCTGTACCCTTCCTCTCACTCTGTTTTTTTTTTCCTTATCTGCTTACTGGAAACATGAAATGAGAAGCTTTCTTTCACTGTGCTCTTCTGCCACCATATCTCCACCTTAGAGCCGGCTGCCCATTGACTGCACCCCCAAAACCATGAATCAAAATAAGTCTCTTTTTCTTTAAGTTGTAGATATCCAAGCACAAGAAAGCTGACCAAGACAATGTTCCAAATGTTCAAAAATAACTTTTTTTTTATTTTTCACAGTGCTTCATTGTGGAAGAAATTCAAATACTGGGAGGGGGAGGCATATTGTGCTTGTAATATTTTTGTATAACCAGGGCTTAGCATATTTTCTGCAAACATTAGGCACCTTATGAGCATTTCCTAAATGCATGTCCTAAAAAAAATCATAAATGTGGAGTGTTAGACACTGTGTCCTCTTCAAATATCCACAGGGTGAACAGACAGCAGGATGATATTTTTCTCTCTTCATGAATATTTTAAGAGTAATTAGCTTTACTTGTTTTTATTTTATTCTCAAATTTCTTCTCACTTCCTTTCGAAGCTCAAATTTCTTTACTGGAGACAGGTTTTCCTAGACATGTTCTAGTTCCATATCTAGCAGCAGTTCTAAAGTCATCTTGCACTCTAGAAACATCATAGCTTTCACCTAAGTACTTTGGGGTGATTGTCCTTAAAGTATTCAGGCAAGGTGTTCATAAGAAGCTAGAAAAATCTGTTTCAAAGTAAAAGCTATTCCCTGTATTTTCCAAATGCCTATTTTCTGAAATCTATAAAAACTGCTTCGAACAATGATTCTAAGAGATCATATCCTTTTACCCGGAGCCCTTCTTCCACCCAATGTTTTGCCAGCAAGGGGAAAATTACTGCTCATGTGTTGGGTTTTGCCAGGAAGACTAACATTTTTGATCTGCCCTTGAAGTTAGGGAACTGGCTGGGGTCACACACACTTGTCTGGGAATTGCAGGCCTGTTGCTGGCGGTTGTCTGTGCCTGGAAGGGAGCCACAAGCAGCCGAGAGGAAGTGGCTGAGCCTGGCTCAAAGGAAGCGCAATGCGTGATATTTTCCCTCTTCCTACATCAGGTTTTTCCTTTTACCGTCAATAACTGATATAACTAAGAGGATACAACTGGGTAATATTTCCTTGAATAAGTGTCTTGTAGGACTCATGTTTCTCCGATGCCAGCACTGAAATGTCTAACTAGACCTCACAGGACTTCTAGATTGCCAGTTTGGGCACCTCTGTGTGCATCTTCTCACTGCTAATCTCTCCATTGGAGGCAATAGAATGAGAGAGATGGTCACACAGCCCTGGGTTAGCAGGCTTAGGTACATAATTAAGAATCTTCCCTTTCTAATTAGCCAGAGACTAGGCATTGAGTCTTGGACTAACATTGGTCCATCGTATCTGTTTGGATGCATAATTAATTATCTGAAAGGTATTTAAATTTTCCCTTTGAAGTAGGGTTTAAGAAGTCATTTGCTCCATTTAGGTAGCTAAACCCAAGTCATTCTTGTTTTGTCAACACTGCCATAAGATGTGTTCAAAGCCATTTGGAGGTCATTATATTGAGTGCTACATATTTATTACATTTCCTAGGGAGGATCCAGATATTATACCTTAATTGGTGTCTGTTTGTAGCAATTCTTCTTAGCCTATCAGATAACCATCCCCTGCTGTCTTTTTCTTCCCCTCTGAATTCTCAATCAGTTATACTTTTTATTTTCTTTAATTTTACCTATTTGGTACAGGGTCTTTCTATGCTGCTTTGACTCTAGTGATCCTCATGTTTTCAGTCTCTACAGTACTTGGATTATAGGTGTGTGCCAGCATTCTTAGTCTTGGTGGCTGGCTCAGCATACATGGGGGCAGGGCCAGTGTCACAGGTGGTGTCGGGGATTGAACTCTTGTCCTTGAGTTTGCCTAGGCAAGTGCTTAGACTACTAAGCTATCTTGGCTTAGTTCTTTTAATGTCTGTCTCTCTTACATGACCTGTGGCACATCATTGCAATGGCCTTACCAGAAAATATTCAACTTTGACATTTGTGGAAACTGCAATCCAGATGTGTGATAACTTCTGATAGCCTCCCTGCAATTATTTAGTCTCTAGTTTCACACAGAGGCTGCAGGAAGCGGCCTGCAGCAGGTTGAGCCCTGAGGAGGACTCTATAACAGAGGGAGAAGCACCTGGTGACAGTGGCACTTCATCCAGAATGAAAACAGGATCTAAAATTTAAACAACATCCTCTTCACACAAGCAAGAACTCAGATCACTCCCAAGTTGATTTGAGCTAATTCTCCCAAGAGTCTCATGAGAATTTTTATTGCAGCAGGAAGATGGTCAAGGCATATAGCAAAGCTTTGAGATTTCTTGTAGACATCATCAAAAAGATTTTTGCTGGTGCTGATCTTTTACTTTTAAATCCAGGACTCTGAGCAACCATGTCACACCTGCAATGCTTAACTTATCTTTAGCTGAGTAAAAACGTAGATACGTATTTTAGGGGAAATAATGTAAATGAAAACAAAGGGAAAATAAAAGGTTTTGGTGGTCTTGACTTTCTAGAGGCAACTCTTCTGCAGTAGATATTATCTTTGTGAAGCACCATATTATCAACAAAAGATGATGTTTATTATGCTCACTATGCCTGGCATTGTGCAAGGTGTCATGTATATTAGCTCTGTGAGCATGCCGGGAAACACAGAAGTGTAGTCATGAGCAATGGACCTAGGACTAGAACCCAGGCACTGGGGCTCAGGCCTAGCTCACTGCTCTCTCTCCTGCTTAAACTTTCCATATTCTTCTTCATTTATAATAGACCCTGTTCTGCAACCTCTTTCTTCTTTAAAGACCCCATAACTGGTCATCAAGAAGCCATGAGCCATATGTTCATTTGTTTATTAAAATCATCAAATATTTCTTTAGTTGTAGCTTCAAATACCAATGATTTTGATGCCATGAGCTATTCTGTTATGTTTCTGGTAGTTTTCTGTCATTGCTACTACATAGCTTTTCGTTAGATCTAAGACCTTTTGCGCTACAAACTATGAAGAAAAACATTTGGAACTTCAGATCTTTTCTGTACTCTAATTTATTGTAGGAGAGAAAAATCCAGGCAGAAGACAAGCCAAGAAAATAAACATCAAAATTAAATACATTTTTTTGTTTGGCCTCTGTCTGAGTGTTATGACTTCCATGCCTGTTCTCATCATTCAGAGCTTGCCTGTAGCTTCTGTGGGGTTGTTATGGATATTTCCAGGAAGACATGGTGCCTCAGAAGTTAAGGATTTTAGGAACAGACCATCCTAAAAATGCACTTGCCTTCCTGAGATAATCTGAAAAGTTGTTACTTCAATAAATAGCTCCTGGGCCAGGAAGATGGCTCAGTGAAATAAGCGCTTCCCTGGCAAGTGCAAGGGTCTGAGTTCAATCCCTAGTTCCACCAAAAAAAAAAAATAAATAAATAAAATAAAGTAAAATCTAAAAAAAAAAAATAAATAGCTCCTTTCACTAAAATGAAAATTACATGCGCGCGCACACACACACACACACCCCCCAACTCATGATTTTCTAGCTGGTGGTAGTAAACTCTATCTTATCATAGTTATCTTCACATTAACTTATTCATTTATATAGCAAATAATTATGTTTTAAAAATATTTACTTATTTATTAAAATATTTATCTCTTTGTTTATTTCGCACAGTTGTAACTGTTGCCATGCAATCCAGACACAGTTCAGACCCATAGTGATCTTCCTGTCTCAACCTCCTCAGTGCTGGGATTACAGGCATGGCCACCAGGCCTGGTACATTTGGGGTAGCAGGGTATGTGGTACCAGTGATCAAACCTGGGTCCTTGTGCTTGCCTAGCAGGGGCTTAGACTGACAACCTATTTCTCCAGCCCCAGCAAATAATTATAGAGTCTATATTGGGAATTATTGATGCGATGACTGTAGCAATGAACAAACAGACAAGAACTCTACTCTGCATGAATTCATCCATAAGAGTGTTATTCAGTGATCCATATGTTATAAATACTTAAGAGTTGTACATTTAAAGAAAAATAATTTAGCATGACAACAATAAAAATATCGCATAGTTAAATCTCAGTAGGCATTATCATTTTGCCAAGCATTTCACAGGTACTAACTCCTTAATACTTAAAAAGAAATCTTACATAGGTTTTAATCTATAGAAATGAATTGTTTTTTTTTTTTTTTTCATTTAGTCCAGTACTGTCATTATTCTTGTAGTGAAAATAAACAAAACAGGGAAACCTAAAAATGGGCAGATTTCCTTAACCTCATGGAGATAAAAGTAGGTTCTGGGATTCAAACTCAGAGTTCCCTGACTCCAAACCCATGGGCCCCGTCACCATGCCATACTTAATACGAAGGGCAGGACTTAAAAGTAAATATGACTAGATGAATAGGAGATCGATTTAAAAGGACACTGGCACTATGTGCCATGGCACAGGACAGTAACACCTGTTTCAAGGTGTTATAAAGAAAAAAAAAAGGCTTGGAATATAGCTAAGTGCTATGGCCCCGTTTTTGAATTCTCGGTATTCAGGAAAAAAGAAAAGTAGTAGCTGGGGACACACTCTGTCTGAATGTTAATCAAGATGACCTGCTCCCATTGGTTTAATTTTTTATTTGCATCATCATTTTTAGATAACAATAGCGTTTACCTTGTGTTAATGATTTCCAGGTGCCAAGATAAGATCTGGGGAAGAATTTCCTTCCATAATTAGACAGAGTGAATCACTTAGCCTTTTCACTAGGACCAGGAATTATTTTAAGTACTGCATTCTAGAAAACGCGGAGATGAACACAGACCGTGGCATGTATTTTGCAGTTTCATTAGCGCACCAATTCCCACCTTCTTCTTGAGTCTGTCTACAAAAGGTTTCATGTGACACTTATGGGCAGTCTGACAAGATCCTTACAAAGAGTTAAGGAACCTTTTTCGCTGCTGGCAGGAAATCCGAGACTGAATCCAGGCCCTCCAGCGGAAGCATTGAGGGTGTCCGTGGGAGAAAAGGAAAGCTAAAGTTGTTACTCTGAACAGAGGATATCGGAACATCCTGCAGAAAACATCCTGTTTAGCCAGTAGGCTAGAAAACAAGATGAAAAACACTGAACTTCAATGGCTATTGTGTAAATATATTTTTATACTTTCCTCCTCTTGGAAACCAGACACCATGGTTTCCCAAGGTGCAGAGTCAGTAACTGAATGACACTCAGCTTCCCTTGTCCTTGTTTTGGCTGGTATTGCCAATCCTAGTGTCCCTGATGTCAAGCTGGCTGTGGGCCTGGGCTTCTCCCCACACCCTGTGCTCTTTGCTCAGCTTGCATGAACTGCTTTGAGAATGGAAGCAGAGAGCACGTCTTCACTGTGCTGCTTTCAACTTCCCTGCCTCCTCCAGGCTGGGGCTGTGAGAAGCAGTGGTCTAGCAAGATCAAAAAAGACACAGTGAGGCTTAAAAATATTTCAGCTGTTAAGTTTTTTTATATCCAAATACTTGCAAATGGTAGGGTCAGATTCACTTGAAGGAAGACATTTAGATTTGTAAATGTCTTCATTAAGTGCTTAAGCAACTAAGGTAGTGAATGCCTATGTAGGGTCTTCCCAGAGCCTAGGAATTACATGAGCAGCATACTGAGAAACCATGTCAAAAACAAGCAAACAAACAAATACACAGAACAAAATAAAACAAAAAAAAAAATCACCAAAAATGAAAAAAAGCCAAAAGAGAAGAAATAAAGATTAGTGTATGCATTTAAGAAAATTTCAAAATTTCAAGTATTTGGTCAAGCCCCTTATGTTTTTCTGTGTTATGCATTATATTTAATAGGAAATTACTCTGAATAAAGTTTTTCTAAGACATTTTGAAAATTCATCAGCTTATGTCAGTTTTTATGAAATACAATTTAAATTTAAATGCAAAGCACTCTCTATTTAAAGTTAGCTTTCTAGATTTTCCTGTGTATGTATATAGCAGATGTGTGTGGGCTGTTTACCGATCTTTGCTCTAAAATATCTTTTATCTCTTCTTTCTAACTTTTAGATTAAGGTGATCTCATAATCCTACCTTTTGTTCTTCTCCCTGAAATTATATGATTAATTACATTAGCAACAAATATGTATTTAAAAATAGGGAAGTATTTCACACATAAATTGCCAAGATGAAGAACATTTATTTTTATTTATTTACATTGCAAAATGTTTTTGTAGTGATTTGGTGTCGTACAAGGTGCATACATGATATTATACTTACAGACATTATTATAGCAGATGTCTCTAATCAGTGAATGAAGAGAGTGTAGCTATATACTTATCTTATTTTTTATAGCTGAATTATGTCACAGATTCAGTAATTAATACTTTCTACCTTGTTATCTCCCTAGTGTTTGTCCATAGTACCAGAAGCCAACATAATATCTTGTCCAACCACTATTAGTGAAAATCTTGCCTCTCATAGAATTATGTAGAAGCATGGCATATTTATCCTAACTGTACTGTTTATACACATGCCTCATGATTATTCCTTTGTACACCCCTTTTTTTTTTGTCTAGACCTGTCAAAGATGAGCACTCCATTGTCATTAAACCAATTTAGGTGCCTGAACTCGGCGACACAATCCAACATAGTCCAGCATTCCACAATAATAATGAGTTATTTGAAGAAGTTGTTGACTGTAGCCATTTACAGCTCAACTTATTATTATGGCCCCATGTTATATACCTCATTTTTATACTTTTCTGCTGGATGGTTAAGACCGAGATAGATAAGACCTATATACCAAAAGATGTAGCTTTCATTTCTGATGAGGTCAATGAAGTCCCCTCAGGGTTTATCTTGTAATCCTGTACCTTATTCTGTAGATCCTTTGTCTGTGTCATCCATGTGGATGAGTCATGGCCAATGCTTGACCTATTTGTTCTCTGTGAGAGCCTGAGAGAAAGTTTTCTCTCCTTGTGATTCTCCCCAGGCACACTACAGACCATCTGTCTCTTTCCTCTGTGGCTCTATAATCTCCTTGATCAGAAAATTTGAGGCACAAGTGAGTTTCATGATGTTAGGTTCTCCTATGCCCTAAGTCTTAGCTGACCTTGAAAGGCTAGGACCAAAATGTTGGCTGGCCTTGCAGCTTTTCCATTTCTCCAATTTTGATCTGTGAACTTAGGTTGTTAACCATCCAGAAGAAAAGCTGATTAGTACCTTGCAGCATATGCTGTTCAGTTTGCCCTATCTGACTCAATTGTTTTTAGCTGTCGTACACTTCTATTTGTATTTCTTCTTTTGACTTCTTATACTTGGGAGACTATATGATATTTGCACATGTGTGTCTGGTTTATTTCACTTATGAGTATATGTTCAAGTGGCATCCACTTCAATATAAATGCTTTAAGTTTATTATTCTTTATAGCTGAGTCTGTCTCTGTTCTTTTACACACCATAGCATTGAATAAAAATCAGCTTTGGAGGCAGAATTCTTTTTTTAATGTATTTAGTGTAGGAGCTACAGGGTCTCACTACACATAAAGGACTAGTAGTGATCCTTCTGTTTTTCAGCCTCCTAAGCACTGAGATTATAGGTTCATTCCACCATGCCCAGTCTCTGTTGCACTCTCAGCGTGCCCTGGGGGTGGGGCTGGTATGGCATGGCATGCCAGGGACGGAACCCAGTCTCTGTGTCTGCCTAAGCAGGTGCTTTAGTACACTGAGCTATCTGGCCAGCCCTATTCAGCATTCTAATGATACCACATTTTAAAGATAATATTTAGTTACTTTCTAAGACACTGATTGCTTTCTATATGTATATTTTTTTCTGTTTCTTTTACATCTCAAGAATGCTGTGATATTACTAAATCAACATCCATCAGCATCAAGCTCTTATATATACTCTGAACAATGGTGTTAAGCATTTGGAATGAATATGCTTTTGTACTGCTAAGTTTAATGTCAGCTACATGTGGCTGGCTAGTTGATGCTCTAGTCATTCATTTTGATGGCATCAACACAGTTACTTCCTCTGTACCACTTTTAATCTATCATAGGAACTTGTGCCATTAAATTTCAACTGGACTTGAGTAACAACTACGTAACGGATTAGTAAAGCACAGTTCTGCTGGTGGGTGAACAACAGATAAGCCAGAAAGCTGAGAGAGAAAGCCCATCTCTGCTGTGAATGGCAACTAATGTGTGGGTTTGTGCCCAGGTTGGAATAAAAAAAGAAAGAAGGAAATGATCTTATTTGGAGAGCTCCTGGCTTTGCCATTGCTTGGTCCCTTGTTGCTTCAGACCCACTGACTCTACAGGGAACTTCCAGGCCCTTGGCCTTGTAAGATGTTGTACCCTTGATCCATCTCATTTTGCAGATTCTACCTTCTTGGGCTGAGCAGACCAGCTCCCCAGAAGGCAAGGGGCCACCATCGTCTCTTCCTCCTCTGCTCTGTAAGCTTAACTAATAAATCTCCTTGCATAATTAGGCATACACTTTCTATAGACATTTTTTTTCTCTAGAGAACTCTAATGAATACAACTTTGTTGTGATTTTGTGAGTTCATGTTTCTCCTGTGTAAAAGCCCAGGGCTCTTCCCATTTTCCTCTAATTAGATCCCTTCTTTCTATACCTGTTACTTGGTCTTACTGTGACCTCTGGTCCTTTGAGTATCTTTAGCTTCTCTTCCTCTGCCTTATCTTGTCTTTATTTTCTTTCCTACCTACCTTAGTTTTCACATTGCTTTCTTTACTCACCTCCATTGCAAGTAATACTCCTGGGGTGGTCGTCACTGTATTGTTGCTTGACCTGATATCAAGAGGATTGAGTTATTCTCACAGTTCTTGCTAGCCTGTGTATTAATTACTCTTCTCTCATTGCTGGGACAAAGCACCCGACACCCAGAATTAAGGAAGACAAGGTTTATTTATCTCACAGTTAGTGGAGGTTTTATTCCATAGTCAGCTGGCTCCAGGACAGAGCAGCATATGACAGTGGGAAGCAGCTCATGGAAGCAGAAAACAGCAAAGATCAAAGGGAATGAGCAGCAGGTGCAGCAGCTAGCATGTCTCTTTTCCCTCCTTACTTCTGTATGCAGATTATCTGCCCCAGGTTGTACCATTTGTGCCCATAATCCCAGCGTTGGATCTTGAATTAATTACAACCTATGGAAGCTGCCCCATGACTGAGACTTCGATGGGATAATTAGCCACAAACCATAACATTCTGTGTAAATAGTTTATGTGTTTCCTCTGCCTTCAACCATCCATTATTCCCTAATTCTTCTTGGCATGGACACTTGCACAATTGTGTTAGGGCAACCTCCTCCCACCCCCAACTACTCTACTCAGTAGAGTACATAGGTAAGTCGAGATTTCCTAGAAGGTCTACATGCCTCAGTTTCCTTATCTAAAAAACCTGAGATAGCAATTGTGAGGGATAATCTTGATTGCTAGCTTGGCTAAATTGAGTGATAGCTAAGAGATTAGTAAAGGGACTTTCTCTGTGTGGCTGGAGGGCATTTTCAGAGACCGTGGGTGTATCTCCCTGAATGTGGAAGACACCATCTAGTAGAGTGGTGCCCTGGATTGAGCAAAAGCAAAAGATATTATTAGAAATGAACTCTGAATTAGCATCTCATGTTTTAAGTCATTGTGCGTCTTACCTCTATGAATTAATTCTCTTTGTTAGCAGTCTTTCATAAAATATAGCTAGACACTCTTGTGAACTGCTCTTTTGATTGTAAATCTGAAAATGTTTATTGAAAGAAAAATCAAATGCATCAAAATGAAATTCACTTTAAAAGATAGAGGTATAGTCAAATGAAAGATGTTGTGGATGAAATTCAAAGGTGAATGTTTAAATTAAGTGATTATTACATTCCAATAAATGTCATTAATTCCCCTCAGTATACTCCTCTTCATTTCAGCCAAATTTATCCCATTGTTCCTGCCACTTTCTGAGGCAGTCTTTGGGATTGTTTTCTGTAGTCTCTTTGGGAGCTATGATGGCAAACAAGTTGCAGCCGAGTACCTGGAAGGCCGGCTCAGAAGAGCATTGCGGTGTGTTCTTATCTGCACACTCAGCAGGTCTGGCACCATGCAAATCTTGACTCTTCCTGAACACAGGAAACTGAGCGTGGAAGATAAACTTTGAATTGCTTCAAACTATGGAGACAGCCCTGGCAGCGCAACTAGAGACCCCCAAACAAGAGGACTTCTGGGGCCAGCCAGATAGCTCAGTGGACTAAAGTGTCTGCTTAGGTGGGTGCAGGGACCGGAGTTTGATTCCTGCCATGTGTTGCCATCCCTGCCCCAGGGTGTACTGAGACAGGGACTGAGACTGGGTGTGGTGGCTCAGGCCTGTAACACCATCACTTGGGAGGCTAGCGAAACCCTATAGACCCTGTACTAAATACATGAGAAAATAATTTAAAGAAAAAAAGACTTCCAGAACTACTTCAGAAAGTAGGAAGAATAAGAGTATCCATAATGAGGGGAAACATTTGGAGGGTCATTAATGTGTCTTTCATTTAACATATTTTTTAAAAATTTAAACATTCAGCTAAGTTTTTAGATCACACCTTGTTCATATAACTGTGAAAGTACTGTTTATGAAGTATGTTTAGGGTCGGAGAGATATCTCAGTGGACTAAGCACATTCTTAGCCAAGCACAAGGACCCAGGTTGAATCCTAGGTACCGAATTCTATCCCAGCCCCACCCCGGGGGGCACTAAGTCAGCCACTGAGACAGGGTGTGGAGGTGTATGCCTGAAATCCCAGCCCCAGGGAGGCTGAAACAAGAGGATCACTATGAGTCTGATCCCGAGCTGCACAGTGAGACTCTGTACCAAATACATAATATGTTTCATTGTGTAAGAAAATGCAGAAATATTTTAAATTAAAATCCAATGCTGTAATTATAAATATGTTTGAAATATATATATATATATATATATATATATATATATATGCCACATTTTTATACACATACACCTACTATAGGGCTATAAGGAGTAGACTTTAACCCACACTAGTCTTTCTTGGGCTGATCTCTCCCTCTCTATGCTGTACAAAGAGGAAGAGGAATATAGAATTGTGCAAAGCAAGCACAAACTTATTTGCAGAAGAAAAAAGTGGTTCCAGGGCACTACAAGGAGCAGGGGCCCCAGATCTGGGTGACTATGGGGCAGTGGTACTGAGTATGGGGGCAGAGGATCCATCTCCATATCTGTGTCTGACTGGGTGCCAGCTCCCTGCTATGGGTCTATAATGACAGTCTTCAGAGGGGGTGGGAAAAGTCTTATTTTTGCCTGTCTTTTCTGGAGCAGTTCCTACAAAGAGGAATTTAGGTAATCTCTAAGTATGTAGATCGGGCCCACATGTAATTACAGAGTCCAGATTAGCTTCCTCGCCTTAAGGGGAGCATCCCCACATTCTTCCTGCCCGTTGGGCTCCTGTCCTTCCACTCTACAAATAAACACAGGCATCCAGAACTGGCTGTGTAATTGCAAGGCTCTCACACAGTGAACATTCAGGTCCTTGTGCATAAGACTTATTAAAATCTTGAAGATGGTGCTAGGAGAGACTCAAAGCAGTTATGGGGTCCTTTCAACTGGGGGTAAGTGTGACTGTTCAAATTGTACACTGGTGAAGCCACTCCTGAATGCTCTTTTTAATGGTAACAATAACTCAGAAAATATGTTCAGATATTTCTAGTCATTACCTTTTCTTCTTACTGCTTTTTCTGTATTACCTAAGAAGTTTTCAATGAATATGTTACTTTGGTAGAAACAGGAGTGATTTCAATAAGTAAAAAATTTAAATAAACTTTGCAAGGGACAAGGATATAGCTCAAGGAGCATAAGCACCTGCCTGGCAAGAACAAGGTCCTGAGTTCAATTTCTAGTACTGAAAAAAAAAATAACAAAATAAGCTTTGCAAAGGCATGGTACAGTACCTCAAAAATTAACTATAAGCTTTCCTAGATATGGCTGCTCTTAGCAGCTGAACATACAAAATGCTGCTTGCACAGGTTTGGCTACTTCATCTGTAATTACCTAAGTAAGAAGATTCATCCTTAGCAAAGCTATTGGAAGTTAATGAACACTGTCTTGGTCTTCTTTTACCTTTGTGAAATGAGATCTCTTGAATTTTCTTGTTCTAGTCATTTACTGGATTGCCGTTTTTTTTTTTATTTAATGAATCCACCTTTATGAGAAGAGAAATAATTATTATTTGTTAAAAGGTTATTATGTAGAGAAAACCATACTAAATAAACTGCAATATCTTCTTTGCTCATGTGTGTGAGGCAGAAGGAGGAGGGTCTTTGTTAAATCAGTAAGTTACCCAAGTTGGGGTTAAATTAATAACTTCCCTGTTTCGGAGCTTAGAGTGCTAGGATTACAGTCATGTGTCAACATGTCATCCTCTATTTTTATAAAACAGTTTTAAGAAGAATATACTGATATCCTTGTTTTATAGAAGAACACATGGAGGTATAGAGGAGAAATACTTAACCAAGCTCATCATTGTTTTAATAAGAGATAGACCTGGGATTAGAATCAAAGTATGCTAAATTACTCCCCAAATACAACAACCAACAGTTTCTCCCATTCCCCCACATGTTAGTAGATTCTAACACAGGAAGGTAGAAACTATTTCTCCACTGTTTGACTCAAAATTGTCCTTATAACTTCTTTTAGTCAGAAGAATGAAGGAGAAATGACTTTTTGGGACTTCAGAGTGTAGGCCTTCAGAAACCTGAGAAATTTTTTTCCTAAAATGTGGAACCCAGCCACCATGCTATAACAAAATCCAAGTGAGACCCCTGAGTGATTGGATATATTTTATACAGAGATCAAAATAAATAGGTTTTAAGCTGGGGAGATAGCTCAGCAATCTAAGGGTCTGCCTGGCAAGCGCAGTATCACAAGTTTGATCTCCAGAACCATGCCCACCATGTTTAAGGTGGGTACTTCATGAATCCCAGCACTGGCAGCTGAAGCAGGAGTAGCACTATGAATCTGAATGGTGTAGTAGACCGTATATCAAATAAATAATTTATAAAATAAAAAAAGTGGGACTTATGCTGCATGGCTCTACGTGTAAAATATTAGCATCTAATAGAGTTGATAACTCTCAGTCTCCCAATCCACAAAGTATTATAATGCATGTTGTGATAAAAGCAAACAAACAAACAAACAAACAAAAATTCCTGCAGGTGCTAGAATATAGTAAGTAACCTTGTGTATCACGGTGTGTGTGTTTGTGCATGTGTGTGTGTGTGTGTGTGTGTTAGTGTGTGTGTAAAAGCTAGCTTCATGTAGGTGACAGTATTTGACTAGTATCTTAAAATGTTTTGTTTCAGGAGTCTCTTAGGTAGGAAGGAGTATTCCAGGCTGAGGGAAAAATATTTATGGAAGTATAAGAGTGTCATAGAGCAAGACAGTGTACACTTTTCACCTTTGGCTAGTGTGTGTGTTGCAAACTTTTTCACTGTTTTTTAAAATTTTTTAAATTTTTTTATTTTTGTCTTTTTGGTGGAACCGAGGATTGAACTCAGGCTCTTGTGCTTGCCAGGGAAGCATTTATTCCACTGATCCATCTCCCCGGCTTTTTCACTGTTATTTCCATGCTGGTTAGCATGAAGAATGGATGGGAGGATGAATATTTTGTATTTATTAGTAGAGGAGGATTAATTTGAAAACATTCATGCCTCTGAATTGATGCTTTTTTATGATGCTTGAGTATATTGAATTCCTAGGGCTACAGTTCCAAATTTCCATAAACTTGGTGACTTAAAACACAAAACTTAGCCTTTCATAGTTACTGAGCACAGATATCTAAAATCAAGGTGTTGGCAAGGGTGTGCTTCCTTTAAAGGCATAAAAGGAAGATCCTTTCTTGTTTCTATTAGCTTCTGCTGGCTCTAGGTACAGACTGGTATGAGGCATCTGACTTTTATCTCTACCGCTGTCGTCCTGAGTCTCATCCGCTGTGTATGGGCTTCTTTCACTTTTTAGAAGAATGCAGTCTGGGATTAGCGCCACTCTTAGTCATGGTGATATGATCTTAAACTTCTTAATTACATCTATAGAGATACTTTTTCCAAATATAGTTACCTTCCCTCGTTTTAGTTAGACATATGTTTCAGGGCCCATCAATCTATGTAGCCCTTGTGGTTACTAATGCAAAATTTCTCTTTGTTAATGATTTATACTTAGAGACTTAGTTATAAAAATAAATCTTTTTGTTTCATCATTTGTGAACTTCAAACTGTCCAAAACCTTCCAATGTTTTATTTTACGTGTTACTTTGGTTGGGGTCTCCTCCTAAATGAAACCTTAGTGAATTCTCTTAGGCAGAACTCAAGCGGGTCTACATCAGATCACAAGGAGTCTGCGACGCACTCTGCTAAATTGAAATCTTATGAAATATAGTGTGGTTACATAATTGGTCATGAGAATGTGACCTACACTATTACAAGTAGATGTTTTGCATTACATTTCATAGTTAGCAATTCCTTGCATAAAAGCCATTCCCATTCATCCTATGAGTACCATAAGAAAAGCCAGAAGATATACTGGCATCAGGGATCTTGGGGAATTCCCACGATGCCATACTCAGTGTCAGACTTAGCAGAAATTATAGAAATTCGGCAGACTTACATTAGACTGATTTTTGATTCTTTTGTATGTAAGGAATGACTGTCAACTTGAGATTGTTGTAGACCTAAGTTGCCATTTGTAACTTAAGATTCTGCTCTCTCTTCTTCTTTTTTCATCTTCTTTCTTTCTTTCTTTCTTTCTTTCTTTCTTTCTTTCTTTCTTTCTTTCTTTCTTTCTTTCTTTCTTTCTTTCTTTCTTCTTTCTCTCTCTTCTTCTTCTTTTCTCTCTCTCTTTCTTCTTTCTCTCTCTTCTTTTCTCTCTCTCTCTCTCTCTCTCTCTCTCTCTCTCTCTCTCTCTCTCTCTTTCTTTCTTTCTTTCTTTCTTTCATACAGGGTTTCACTTAATAGCTCTTAGTGATCCTACTGTCTCAGCCTCCCCAGTGCTGGGACTATGGGCATGCACCACCCCACCTGGTTTGGGACCACATGGCATGTGCTACTGGGTATCAAGCCTGGGTCATTGAGCTTGCCAGGCAGATGCTTAGACTGCTGAACTATCTCCCTAGCCCTAAGATTCTGTTCTTAATCAAAGACTACTGTGGGAAAGAAACACTCGTCAGAGGAATGGGGAGATAGCTCAGTGGAATAGCGCTTGCCTGGCAAGTGCATGGCCCTGAGTTCAATCTCCAGTACCGCAAAAAAAAAAAAAAAGGCTGATCATGTACTGCATAGGAAAGAACTTTACCTATCATTTACCTATCAAGAAAAGGAGATAACAACTGGGATGGGGGAAAAGAGAAAGGAAGGAAGAGAAAAAACATACACACACACACACACAAGATAGGTAAGAGAATTGTATTACTAATTTCTATTAGTTCAGGAGGCTGGGGAGATAGCTCAGTGGGCTAAGTGCTTAAAGGGAAAAGCAAGGTCCTGAGATAGATTCCTGGTACCACCAAAAGAAAAGAGTGAGAAGCCACATTAATTTCTATTAGTTCATTGAAAAGAATATTTAGTGCTTATATTGTTTGACCAGTTTTATATACCTTTGGGTAACCTGAACAACTACTTTGAAGGTAACAGTATGCAAGACAATAGCCATTGATAATTTCCTATCATCTTGTTTTGAAATTCTGTATTGTTTTTCCCTCTTTAAAATAAAATTTAACAGAAGATAACACCCATAAATTTGGCCAGGTTCAAGCTACTTTTTCTTTGGAAGGGAGATAACTTTTAGGTTTATAAGAGCTATTTCTTCCTTCTTTCAATTGTTGCTATTGGAAAATGTAGTAATTTTACATATTTCTTTTTAAAAATCCAAGTCCACAGGAAACAGTTGGTAGCCTGTCTCATTAGGGGCTTAATGCTCTTCCAATGAGCATTAAACATCTGCAATTTCTTAATCACCATAATCATTACCACCTTCCAGAAAATTCTCTTGTCGAACTCGGCTAATAATTAAACAGGTTCAGATCTCTACAATAAAATGAATATCTCATTAAAGTGACTCACACAATTTTTTGCTTTTCTGGTACACTATTACTATATTATATTTTAGTATTTTAAGTGTGCAATAATATTATGCTTAAGTGTCATAACTTTAATATCCTTCTTGGCTGAGGGATACTCACAATCATTTCAGTGAGTTGTATGCAATGTTTACATGGGTGGAAGGACTTTTATCTTTCAATTTTTAATTTTTGGATACAGTCTGGCTATCCAGTTTGGACTTGCAATGATCCTCCTGTTTCAGCCTCTGTAGTTCTGGGATTACAGGTGCATGCCACCCTGACCATTTCAGGGGATTGAACTCAGGACCTTGTGCTTGTCAGGCAGGCACTTATGCTGCCAAGTTATCTCCCCAGCATATGGGTGGAAGGCCTTGATTTGATCTTGATGGCCGCTGACTGCTCAGGGTTATGGTTGCTGAAGTTTGGGGTGGCTGTGATAATTTCTTCACATAAAACAACAGTGAAATTTGCCTCATTGATGGTTGCTTTTGCAACAGAATTGTTTATTGCATGTGATTCTGTTTTGGTAGCACTTTACACACAGTAAAACTTCTTTCAGAATTAGAGTTGCTCCTGTCAAACTCTGCTACTGCTGAACCAATTTTACATAATACACATTCTTTGTCCTTTCCACAATGTCCATAGCCTTTTCATCAGGAGTTGTTTCTATCTTAGAAAGCCACTGCCATTACCAACTCCTGATTAGAAATTTTTATCCACTCAAGTTTAATCACAGGACTGCAGCAGCTTGGTCACGTTTTCATCTCTAATTCTAATTCTCTTGCTCTTACACCACATTTTCTTTCTTTTTTGGCGGAACCAGGGATTGAACTCAGGCCCTTGTGCTTGCCAGGGAAGCGTTTATTTCACTGAGCCATCTCCCCGGCCCCTTACACCACATTTTCACCACTTCTACTGAAATCCTGAAGGCTTCAAAGTCATCCAATGGGATTGGAATCAACTTCTTCTAAATTCCTCTTTTAATATTGATGCTTTGACTCTCTTCTTATGAATAAAAAATGATGTTCATGTCATCCAGACAAGTAAATTCTTTCCAGAAGATTTTCTGGTTTTCTCTGTCAAGATCTAGGAGACTAATCACTGTATCAGCTATAACCCTAGAAAATATCAAGATTTGAAAATAAATTCTATACCTTGAATTGTGGGTTGCTGAGTGGATGCAGTGCTGGCAGCATTCCATTAATCTATACATCACCATCAGAGCTCTTGGGTGGACAGGTACCTTATCACCAAGCAGTAGTACTTGGAAAGGAGTGCTGAGCTATCTCATCATATTTATCATTTCTGAGCTGTCTCTAAGGTGCACTTACAATATCCAGGAAGCCATGTTGCAAACAGATGTGTTGTCATCCAACTTTGCTGGTCCATTTGCAGAGCATTTATAAGCAGAGTAGATTTAGTATCATTCCTAGAAATCCTAGGACTTGGAAATGACAAATTAGCGTGGACTTCATCCAGCTGCAGTAGTTCCTAATAATGAAAGCCAAGGTATCCTTTGAAGCTACGAGGCTGTGGACTGACTTTTCCTCTGAAGCTATGGTAGCTTGAGATGCCATCTTGTTCCGATGCACAATTGTTCCATCTACACTGAAAATCTTCTGTGTGCTGTAGACATTTTTACCTTTATGTTGGCAAGATGCACATAGCTGGCTGTGCTTTCTGCAGCAGCCTTGCGCCTTTACGCTGTGTGGATAGCTTCTTTTCTTAGTCTACATGAACCAACTTCAAACTTTCCTTCTGCAGGTTCCTCCCCTCTTCCAGATCTCATAGACTTGAAGAGAATTTGGGCTTTGTTCTGGGTTAGTCTACGCTTTAAGATAATATTATGTCTGGTTTGGTCTTCTATGCAGACCACTACAAATTCATTTTATGACTAATAGTATCATTCATGTGTACATGGGAGTAGCACTTCTAACTCTCCTCAATAACTTTTACTTTGGGTTTTGCACAAGAAACCTAGGTTTTAGCTTGCCTGGACTTTTGACACGACTCTCTCATCAAGTTTCATAATCTTTGAATTTTGATTTTACTATTTAGGAGCTATGATAGAGCTGCTAATGGGCCTATTGTCAGTTTTATTATATCTCAGGGAGTAAAATAGCCTGAAGAGAGAAAGGAAGAGAGTCAGGATGCACACATTTAGGGATTAAATTCAATATTCTACATGAATGAAGGTGTGGTACCCTAAAACAAAATTAAAATAGTAACATCAGAGCACAATGATCACAAATCACCATTATGTATACATAAATATTATATGTATATTATGAAATACATATTATATATATATATATATTATATACATGTAATGCAAAAGTTCAAGATACTACAAGTATTGTCACAGTATGAGCCAGAGACACAAAGTAAGCATGTGGTATTGGGATATAGTGTAATAAAACTTCAACCTGGAAAAAAAAAGACAAATAGAAGCACAGTATTTGCAAAATGCAGACAAAGGAGGTATGCCTGTATTAACCAGAGTTCAGAAATAAAACAAAACAAAACAAGGCCTTCCAGCAAATCCAAGCAGACTATTTGCCTGAGTTTATTTCTTTGTTTTAATTTTATTTATACATTTCCAAATGCCTACTGGCCCTGAAGTATTTCCAGTCCCATTTCACCCAAACTTGTTCCCACCAATGAAAAATGTGCCTGGCCCATGATTCTGTGACCCTCTGATTCTCATATAATAACCTATCTTGTAGGTAGGAAGGTATGAAGCCTTGGGTGAAATCTTTATTATTTTAGAAAGAAATGAAATACATAACCCCCATTCAAAGCTGACCTTAGTAATTCTGTTTTTATTTATTTATTTTCTAATTTTATTAAGAAACAAATAGCAATGAGACAGTTTCAAAAATGATTAATAGGACAGTTTCAATAATTAGTACATTGTTATCTTCTTAGGGGTTTTCCATGGTACAAGATGCAGACATGATATTCTGTCCAAACACTATTAGTACAAATCTTTCTTCTCATTGAATTATGTGAAAGTAGCTGTATAGCTATCCTAACTATTCTGTATATATGGATACAAAAAGGACCTTCCTTTGTAGACCCTTTTTTTGTTTAGTCCATCAGAGATGGGTATTCCATTGTAATGTTGTAGGTGACTGATTTCAAGCCATGCCTCTTTTCCTGGATATTGTTACTATTTTTTTTTTTTTTGTCTTTTTGAGACAGGGTCTCACTATGCAGTTCAGCCTGGCCTTAAGCTCACTTTGTAGCTCAGGCTGGTCTCGAACTCACAACAATCCTCCTGCCTCAGCCTCCTGAGTGCTGGGATTACAGGCATGTGCCACCATGCCCGGCTTATTGTTACTATTCTTAAGGTAAGTTGTAAATACTTCTTTGGTCTAACTGTTTGGGCAGGTACACTTTCTGTAGTCTTAAATTCTGTGGCTGGATCTACAAGTTAAACTGACAAGAGTTAAGTAAGGAGAGAAGAAGGTCATGAAAGCTTTATTTAATGTTAATATTTTTATATGCACAGTAGTTTTACAGATAAGAAGTGAAAAAAAGCCCAAGCAGGTATTTAGACATGAGGGCTTTTGTGTCATTTTAAGAAAGGGATGTAAATTTCAGAGAAGTGACTAGATAAAGAGGAGTGTGGCCTTCTAGGGGTGGTAGATTGTGGGAAGGTAAGTATCTATGGAAAACTAGGGGTCTATCTATAGAAAATGTAGAGGTCCTCCTTCTGTAGGAAATACATTTCAGTGTTCTTGGTGAATGCTTGAAACTTGAATGGTGGATAGTAGGATCCACCCCACACCCCGATATATACGTGTGTAACTAGTGTGACAGTTTCTCTGATAGCTGAGATGGTACCTGAGTGACTAAATCTCAGGTAGCCTACACAGTGTAGATTTTCAGGCCATTCGGATTTCTGTCAGGACATGGCAGGATGGCGTGTGATTGCATCCTACTGTGCCAAAGCACGCACATGTTTAAAACTAATGAATTATTTGTTTCTGGAATTTTCCATTTGGTATTTTAGATCGTGTTTG
>PVKA01005764.1:58993-88464 GCA_004027165.1 Ctenomys sociabilis
GAGAGAGAGAGAGAGAGAGAGAGAGAGAGAGAGAGAGAGAGAGAGAGAGAGAGAGAGAGAACATCCTTATAAGGGAATATTTATGCCCTGAATTTAGCCAGATTGGAAAGACCAGAAAACTTCTTGGTTTGTCAGCTTTTTATCACTTACTTCTGGATGGAACTAACCTTGTGGCATATTGGCAGAGGGCTGGCATATTATAGGGTACCGTATTCTAATGGTCTTCATTGGGAAGTGAGGTAGCTAAAATTCAGAAGCCATCTCTCTGTATTGTATGTCATGCAAAATTTTATTTTTTATTTTTATTTATTTATTTATTTATTTATGGTACCAAGGATTGAACTCAAGACTGTGCTTGCCAGGCAAACACTTATGCTACTGAGCTATCTCCCTGTCCTGTGTCATGCAAAAATTTTAGAAAATAAAAGATAGAGAGGCAACACATTGGGAAACCATGGGGATCCTACTTAAACTTCCAGACTTAGAGAGCATATCTTTCCTCTGCCAACCAATCAGAGCATCCTCAGACTTTTTCTATTCAGTGCCCTTTGGAAGCAACCAGTTCTGGAAGCAAATAAGAAATTTTATTCAATCATCAATGAATGGAGAAGGGGTACTTAAGTTCTAAAAGCACCTTAATTCCAAATAGGTTGGGGCCTGGGGTTTTAATTGGCTTGGCTATAAATGGGTATGGTGTGTATGCTGCCACCAGAGCTTAAATTTTTTAAAATTTATTTATTAGATACAGGGTCTTGCTGTGCAGTTCACACGCATAGTGATCTTCCTGTCTCAGCCTCCCCAATGCTGGGATTGCAGGTGTGCACACTACACCCCCTTGTGCTTGCCAGGCAGGCACTTAGACCACTGAGTTATCTCTCCAGTCCCCACCAGAGCTTTTCAAGGGAAAAGATTTCCATGTACGAGGATGGCACCACTTTTTTCCCCAATTTGAGTTTGGTCAGATCTATCATGGCACCAGTGGGTAGGATTTTATTATAATAATGAGATTTGAATGAGCCCAATATTATCTGGAGTGGTATTGTGGCACCCATAGCAGGTTGAAGCAGTCTAGAGACTGCTGTTGGCATTTAGGAGCCATGGTAACTGGATGGCTGGTTGATGAGAGGGAGCGTGCAGTTTTTGGCATCTACACTTCCATATTTGCAAGGAAGCAGCAGAGCTGGCAGGACAGCAGGCTATGGTCATTCAGGGTCTCAGTCACTGCCCCAACTCCTATTTCAATTTCTATCATTTAAAATCTGTGAAGACAAGATGGTTAAGGCAATGGTCCTAAGAATTTCCGTCCGGTTTTGGAAAGTAGAAGTTAATGAGTGGAATTCTCACCCTGATCAGTGGTGTATGCTGATATCAGTGAACTAAACAACTACTCTGAGGATAGCAATGTATAACACTAAAAGCATGCTTGAAATAGGAATCATTTTTGTTCTTCTAAATGTCTACTGCTTTTATTATGTTGGCTTCTAGTACTACGGACAACCACTTGGAAGATAACAAGGTAGGAAGTATTAATTATTGAATCTGTGATATAATCCAGCTATATAAAATAAGATAAGTATACAGCTACACTGTCTTAATTCACTGGTTAGAGACATTGCTATAATAATGTATGTAAGTATAATATCATGTATGCACCTTGTATGATACCAAAACATTACGAAAACATTTTGCAATGCATTAATTTATCAAATCTGTGTTGAAACTGTCTCATTGCTATTTGTTCTTCAATAAAAAATAAAATAAATGTGTACTGCTTTTAACATCACATTAATTATTGATATACTCTCTTTAAAGTAGTTTATTTTAAAAAAAAGCAATAAAAGAAAACAAGACAGGAAAAAAGTCATAGGATTGTCCTGCTACAATATTATATATGGTTTGATTTCTAGATTTCTGTGTAAAAATGTGTAATTTTTTCACATGCTATAGGGATTTAAAGTTTAGAATATCTATTGTTGTTGGAAAATGCCAGTTCCATGCTATGTCTATGGCATTTGATATTCTGACAGATAGTGATGTTAAGCTCAGCTGCCTCCATTACAAGGTAATAGTATCATTAGGCTTCTCTTTTGGATGGTTAACAAATTGAAGTTTGCAGACCAAAATTAGAGAAATACTGGGGATATAAGGATAGCCAATAGTTTGGCCCTAGTCCTTCAAGGTCAGTGAGGACTCAGGAAATAAAAGAACCTGTTCTCTAACATCCTATAACTCAGTGGTGTCCAAGGTTTTCTGTTCAAGGAGATTATGAAGCCACAGAGGAAAGCGATCAATGACGTATAATATGCCTAAGGAGAGTCACCTAGAGAGAAAAAAATCTCTCAGGCTTTCATAGAAAGCAAATTGATCAAGCAATGGCTGTGACTCATCCACAGAGCTGACATTGTCAAAAGATCTACAAACTGTGGTTCATAGTTTCAGGGTGAATCCTGAGGGGATTTGACAGATACAAAAGTTACATTTTTAGTTGCTTTAATTTGGTCCTAACCATCCAACAGAAAAGTATAACCATGAGGCATAAAAAATAATGCCATATTAATTTTCTGAGTTGTAAAAGGCTCAAGTCAACAACTTCTGGTAATTGGCCAGCTCTGCTGATAACCCACAATTATTATGGACTATTGTACTATATTGGGTTAGTTTGCTGAATTTAAGTACCTACAATATTTGAACTGACATTAAGTATGAAAAGGTCCTTTAAAGACTTTTCAGATACAGCTTCTTTAATAGCAATAGAACACCCATCTCTGAGGAAACAAAACAAAAAAGGGGGATATAAAGGACCATTTTGTAGTGAAACAAAAATATATATGCATATACAAAATAGTTAGGCTAGATATACAGCTACTTTCTCTTAGTTCTATGACAAGAAAAGATTTGTACTACTATTGTTTAGAAAAGAGATCATGTCTGCATCTTGTACTGTGAATAACTATTACAAAGACAACAATATGCAATATATTAATAATTGTAACAGTCCTTTTAACCTGTTTTGAAACGGTCTCATTGCTATTTCTTTCTCATTAAAATTAATAAAAAATGTTTAGAAAATAAAACCTGTGAGACCTTACTGACATCAAGACCTTAGTGCCTCCACATGAAAAAACTGATAAATTGTGAAAATGTGGACGCTAGATGGCGCTGGCGGCCACGGGCTGCGCAAGACACACCCCTGCTTGTCGGAACACGTCCTGTGTCCAAAGCACGCAGCATGTGCAGTGTTTCCGAGGGGCTTGGTAGTAGATGTAGGTAGGATGATTTGGAAGAAGAAGGACAGAAAGAACTTTCGTGTCCTCGCCCTTACCCAGACATTACTCGTTCCCTCTGAGTTCCAAATGAAAACCTATTATGAAGTATGATTTGTAATTATCTGTTCTAAGTAATCTCCCCTTGATCCTTTGCTTTTCTAATATTCTGTTTGGTCTTTTTGGTTTTGCAATCACCGCTGCCTTGGAATTCCACAGGAAAACCAGAGGTTCCAAAATAGCAATCGGAAGAGACGTTGGTTTCTGTCCCTTTTCCATTAACGCCTATTTTCCATCAACCACATAACCTGTGCATTTGGAAGCTTTTTCTCAGAAGCACTGGCTTTCATGAACTGCAGTGCCTGTTGGGAAACAAAACTGCTTTGGTGGAAAGACTAAAATCACAGTTGAGAAAAGAGGACTGTGGAGCCAGTCTTTAATGTCCCGTGGCATAGGAGAGAACAATGCCATGGTGATAAGTCAAATTGAATAGAAAAATGACATTGGTGAATTTCTAATCATATTGTGGTAGGCAGCTGAGTTACACAGAAATATTACAGGCAGTCAGGCAGCACTGGGCCCTCACGGAGATAGTATGGAGGACAAGATACTTTGCAGCTGTAGGAGAGACAGGTACTCCTGCAGTGGGTGCGGATCTCAAGGCTAGGGAGTAAGCAAATACAGCCCAAACCTCCCCAGGGATGGGCATCAGGGATTGGTATTCTAAATAGGTATGAGTCACCTTGAAAAATCCAGGAAGAGCCACTATGCCAACCACCTTTAGGAAGAATCCTTTCTCTGTGTTTATGCCTGCTTGCTGTATGATTTATTTCTCCATTCGATCCTGATTTAATTGATTTTACCTGAGCAATTGTTTTTAATCTCACGGGTTGGCTATGATTGTGTCCCACCTCCTGCCCGCCTAGTGAGCCCCATTCTTTGCAACTTAGACCCACCTCACCTTTTGTTTTTGCTCTATAAAAATTCCTAGAAAAGGCAGATTCCTTGGAAACCCACTCAGGTCATGTTCTGTCCCTCTCGTGGACAAAAGCTTTCCTTCCCCCAGTAAATATATATATTCTGCTCTTAACCTCTGTTGTTTCTAAAATGCATTCTTTGGTTTTACAGCACACAGACTGGTCCCAGGTATGTTCCAGTTTGGGAGCTTCCTTCTCCTGTCTCAATATCATTTATTCCAGTGGTTGCCTACTAAGTCATAGCTTTGGCAGAAAAGATACTAAACATGCAAGTAAATCGCCACACTTAAGTCAGAATATTATAGTCTTATAAAATTGTTGTAGGAAAAAAATTGTTGTAGGCAACTGAATTAGATATACATATTATAGGCAGTCAGCCAGGGTCAGGGCCTCAAACAAGACAGAGTGGAAGACGAGATACCTTACAATTGTAAGAGAGACCGGATGCGCCTAAAGATCAAAAATTGAGCAAACACTTAGCTCCCTAAAGACAAGCATCCGGGATTGATCATCACCTTGAGGAAGCCAGGAAGAGTCATTAAGACAACCACTACTGCTACTGTCTACTGGATAAAGTCCTGTTCTGTATTCATGCCTGCTTGCTACTTGACTTGCTTTCCCCTTTGTTCTTGAATTTAATGAATTTTACCTGAGCAATGGTGCTTGTAATCTCATTGGTTGCCATAGTTTTGTTCCACCTCCTGCCCACCTAACCAAGTTCCCATGTTCTCCACCTTAGACCTGCCTCACCACACGATTTTACTCTCTAAAATTCCCTGGCATGGTGGCTTCCTGGTGCAAATCACTTGGGTCTCCCTCTCTCAGACAGAAGCTTTCTTTCCCTCAATGGTTTGCTCATAACCTCTGTTTGTTCCCAAAATTAATTCTTCAGTTTAGAGAATAAGAACCTATCCCAGACACCTTTCAGGTTGGGAGTTTCATTGCTCTATATCAAAATGTTCTCTTTTACAAGTGTTTGTGAAGAAGCATTTAATATTAAATTAAACTTATGTATACATTAGTATAAACAATACAATCACATTCAAGTGAGTGAAAAAATTACCAAGTGATAGCAATTTCCAATTCCCTTGAAAGTTATAGAGCCTAATATGCTTATATCTATAATCCTGAGGGGTTTATTACACAGGAAACAGGAGAGTCTGTCAATGATATTTCTTTTTTTTAGATATATTGGCTGATAAAATGTTGACCCTAATTAACTCCCAAGTAGCCTACAGGCAGATAGATTATAAACATTTTTTCCCCATTCATCTCTAAACTGCTAGAATCTTCATTGTAGTGTTGACTGGTACTGGTTAATAATTCTTTTGCTCTAAGTCTCCACTTTCCTCTTCCCTACCAGAAAAAGAGCCCGTAGAGTGGAATTTCTTATCCTTAAAAGAGGCACCATTTTCTTTTCTTTTTCTGAAAGGTGCAGAATTTCTCAGGTTTAATAAGTGCTTATTCAGAAAAGGAAACTCAAAATTATTTTGTTGTGGGTCCAGTTACATGGGTGAATATTATGAATGTCTTCCCATAGCATCAAGAGGCACCATTTTCTGCTACTCCTTTTTTGTCATTTCTACCCCTAAAATTCATTTTTCTGTTTTAGTGAACACAAACTCACCCCAGATAATTTTCAGATTGGGTGTTCTTTTTTCCTGGACTGGTAGGAATGGGGTTCAGCTTTATCGAAGTAGAAATGGTCACAATTAACTCACAGAGGAAGACATTAGCCTCACACACGGTAGACCAGGCACTCACTGCTTTATTCATTGTTATACTTCTGCGCCTGGTGCAGTGCTTGATCTGTAGGAAATGCTCTGTGGCTAAGCTTCTTCTTTCCATCTGCTTGTACCCCCCAAGATGCAGGCACTCTCAGTTTGGACAGAATATGAGATGGTTTACCAAGTAATGAACCAATGTGACTGAGCCCCAAGCTAAAGGCAGAGCTTTGGTGGAATACATCGGCACTGCAAGGAATGACACACCAGTTCATGCTCCCTAAGAGGTTACTTGTTAATATACATATAGCTACTTACTATATTTTAAGGAAATGGTATACCATAATGCCTGCTAGCTATCTGCCTCAGCATCTATCTATGTGTCACCTAGTTAAGTGAACCGAATGCCACATCAAGTCACAACCCAAGTTGTGCTCTTGGATAATTGTGCAAACATCCATTAGGTTTCTATAACCAGATTTTCCCCATAGAAATCAGCTGCTACCACTGATTTAAAAAAAAAAGAAAAGGTTGGCATTGAATAAATATATTTCTGTATTCCTAGAATAGTTCCTATGTGTTCGTAAGGTCATGGTCCCCAGGGTATGCTTGGCGAGTTCAGGGCCCTGTTCTGATACTTTTGGATTTTCTTCTGTGACTTGTCTTCAATCCTTTTTGCTTATTGAGTTTCAAGGGCTGTTTGTTCCTCATTCCAATGACAAATTTTGTTCTATGAAAAAGGTCATGTCTATAGTATCTTCTTACTTTCTGCAACATGAGAATCTTCTCAAACATATTCAACTCCATCTCTTTTGTTCTTACATGCATTCATAGTTAAATTTTGGTGTAAGCCAGGTTTGTAAGTCTTCACAATATGGACATTTGGGCCAGGCCATTTTGTTGTAGGCAGCTGAATTAGATAGAAATTTATAGGCACTCAGAAAGGTCAGGCCCTCAAGGAGTCAATATGGAAGACAAGGTGTCTTTGCAACTTGGAAGAGACAGACACTCCCTATGGGTCAGACCTCAAGACAAAAGAAGAAAACACAGCTACATACTTCCCTAGGGGTGGGCATCAGGGACTGATATTCTAAATGGGTATCAATTACCTTGAAAGAGCCCAAATGAGTCACTAACCCAATCCCCAACAGGAAGAGACCCTGTCGTGTGTTCATGCTCATTTGCTGTGTAACTTGCTTCTTCATTTGGTAATGGATTTAATCAATTTTACCTGAGCAATGTTGCTTGCAATCTTATTGATTGACCATAGTTTTGTCCCACCTCCTCACCACATGGTTTTATTTTATAAAAATCCCTGGAAGAGACAGCTTCCCAGAGAACAACCACTCAGGGGCCCCTCCTGTCCTTCTCTGACAGGAGCTTTCTTTCCCCCAGTAAATATATTCTGCTTATAATGTCCATGTGTTCCTAAAATTCATTCTTCAGTTTTAGAGAACATGAACTCATCCCAGGTACCTTTCAGGTTGGGAGATGCATTTTTTCCCCTATATCATTTGAAGGTCATCCACCCAGATCATTTTTGGGGCCAGGGAGATTGCTCAGTAGAATAAGTGATTTCCTGGCAAGCCCAAGGGTCTGAGTTCAATCTCCAGTTCTGCCAAAAAAAAAAAAAAAAGATCATTTTTCCCTATATCAATTTTAGTGTGGGCTTAGTTTGTTTTTTGTTGCTATCATAGAAGACCTTATAGCAGGTAATTTACAAATGAAAAATTATTTTGGTTGATGATTCTGAAAACTGAGATGTTTGAGGTATCGTCCTGGCCAGGAGCTCATGCTGTATCATGATACAAAACACAGTATCACCTGACATTTAGAGACATTAATCTTTCTCAAGGTCTCTACCTTGGTACACTGTGGAACTGATAATCAAACATCAACATGAGTTTTGGTAGAGCTGAAATACATCAAAAGCATAGCAGATGGGCCTGGGAGATAGCTCAGTAGAATTAGCGCTTGCCCGGTAAGTGCAAGGTCCTGAGTTCAATCCCAAGTTCCAAAAAAAAAAAAAAAAAAAAAAAGAAACCAGAAACAAAAACAAAAAACACCATAGCAGAGGCTCTCTCATGCATGGTACAATGTTTACTGATGTTCCAAACTTTTGTCACTCATTGCTGATGGACTATTTTCCCTTCCTCATCAAAAATTGTCTCCAGACATTGCCACATATTGGAAAGGAGAGATTGTCACCTGCTAAGAACCATAGGATTATGTATGGACATATTTTTGGTATAAAACCATCAATGTCACATCTTAATGGTGCTTCTTAGTAGGTAACAGAAATTTCATCAGAATTCTGACTCTGTGGTCACTTACCATTATAATGTGGCAGAGGAACATGGCATCCTGAGCCTGGAGCTCCATGGTGCTCCCTCTGACGTAGTCCTGAGGTTACTAATCATTTCATAGGCAAACAGATGGTAACTAAGAGATAAGCTATTGGTAACCTTTTTTTTTCTTTCTTTTGTATCAGGAATCAAACTCAGGACCTTACACTTGCCATGCAGGTATTGTGCCACTGAGTTATATCCCTGGCCTAATAAATGGACTTCTTTGTACTACTTATTGCTGTAAGTCAGTAGTGGGATAAATGGTAAGAAAGGAACATCAGCAGTTGTGGAAGGCCAACTCAGATGCTAAGCACTGGCTCTACTTAAGTGCAGTCGCAGGGCTAGAGAAGAAGCTCAATGGCAAAGTGCCTACCTGGAAAGTGTAAGAACTTGAGTTCAATGCTTGGTACCCCAAAATAATCTAAATGCACCTGCATGGGCCAGCCAAATAGCTCAGTGGATTAAAGCACCTGCAAGCAGGTGCAGGGGCTAGGGTTTCGATCCTCAGGTCTGCCATGCTGGCCCCGCCCCTGGGGCACGCTGAGAGGGCAATTGATACTGGGCATGGTGGTGCACACCTGTAATCCCAATAGTTGGGAGGTGGTAAACAGCTGAATCACTGCAAGTCTGATCTGATAGTGGGACCCTGAACACCCTGTAGACCCTTCTCTAACATACAGAAAAAAATTAAATGCACTTGCAAAGCAGGAATAAAGTCATAGCAATTTTCATGCAAATGGTTTGAAATAGTCTTTAGTAGTAGAAGTTTAGTCACTGCATATGTGATTTTTAAGCCATTTTCTCTACTTGCCCCAGATTAAGGAAGCAAAAGATAGAATGCGTAGGTTGCTTAGGGCTGAGAGGGAAGAAATAGAAATACTGCCAATCAATAAATATGAAAATTCAGTTATGCATAATGAATAAACACTTGAGATCCGCTGTACAACATTATGCCTATACACAACACAGCTATGTCATGAGGTTAAAAACTTGTTAGGAGAGTAGATCCCATATGTGTTCTCAGCAAAAAAGATAAAACAAAAGCAATAGTGTTATTATTTGTGTCTAATTGTGTACCCAAAGCTTTGTGCAGTCATGGGGTAGCTGCTAGAGTTTGTGATCAACTCATGATCCAATGCTAGGATCCTGGGCATGAGTGCTGCTGGGGTTATGGGCATGAGTGCTATATTCAGGCTGGGGTGGGATAGCCTGAATGCAGTGTAAGGAAGGGAGAGAGGCTTTTTTCTGCCTCTGCCACTGCTCTCCCATCTCACTCCTGCAGTTTTGTTGTTTGTCCTCTGCCATGTGCCGCTCTGCCTTGAAGCCAGCTGACTGCAGGCTGAAGCCTCCACAAACTGTGCACTAACTAACCTTTTCTTTCCTCAATTCTACTTGTCAGGTATGTTGTCACAGCAACAGTGAAAGAAAAGTAACTGAGACAAATAGCACACATGAACATTTGCAAAAGCATGAGATAAATTCTTCTCTTGCAAGCCAGCTTTTCTGACAAAGTGAATGGAACTGACTTTGAAAGATGGGCTGGGTGTCCTTCTGGCTGTGCATATCCATTTCTTCTGTCCCTTCATGAAAAGCTTGGAGGCCCAAGAAGGACAGAGATAGGTAGGAGGAGCCTCAAAGAGTTGAGCTTGGACCAGAATTGGAGTTTCTTGCTAGATGTCAGTTAATATTACCTGAAAAATTGCTTATATAAAATCCTGTTTATTTATTATTTAAGTAAGTAAGCTGAATTGAGAGAAATCAATGAATGCATCAGGGGTGAGATCAACAAGTGACAAGGTTCCCATCCAAGTCCCCTACTGTGGGGCTCTAACACCTACTCTAGTCATTCCTTCGTTATAGTCTGTCACCTCCCTGTCACGTGGAGTAGGTGTGCTCACCATGTTTGCTGTTATGTGAAACATCACAGCAACACGTGACCACTGCACACTGTATAACCGTTAACACACATGTATTCATTGATTATAGTCCCCCTACGGAAAATAATATCTGACTGCCAAAGATCAGTTTTTCTTGCTTGTTATATAAACATATAATGCCTAGAAAAGGTGAAAAGCTTATAAAAGCACGGTTATATGAAATAGTTTCAGATATGCTCATTTTTATTTATTTATTTATTTTAGAGATTTAGTATGGGGTCTATAGGGTCTCACTATGCAGATCAGACTCATAGTGATCGTCCTGTTCTCAGCCTCCAAGCACTGGGATTCCAGGCACACACACCACACTCAGTCTCAATCATCATCTCAGTGTACACTGGAGATAGAGCCAGCATGGCATGCTGGGGATTGAACCCTGTCACTTGCGCTCTGCCTAAGCAGGTGCTTTAGACCACTGAGCTATTTAGCCAGCCCATTTTTATTTAAAGAGACCATTTAAAATACTATTTGT
The DNA here is from genome assembly GCA_004027165.1 of Ctenomys sociabilis. Classification (NCBI taxonomy): domain Eukaryota; kingdom Metazoa; phylum Chordata; class Mammalia; order Rodentia; family Ctenomyidae; genus Ctenomys; species Ctenomys sociabilis. The sequence goes on from PVKA01005764.1 coordinate 69,715, forward strand.
GGCTCCAGAATTTTGTTTTGCAACCATTTCTGAACTTGTAGAGGCTCTAGAGTGTTTTACAAAAACTGTAGTGAAGAGTGAACAGGGTGGTGAGTTGCTAAGATGTCATGTGGTATATAGTTTTTCTCACTAAGTTTGTTATTAATAGATTGAACTCAGCATCATAAAAAGCCTTCATAAAATAACAGATCTATCTTGTTACGTAAAGGGCTAACAGGATCTTCTACAAAGCCCTGTCCTCCTGTGGATGCTACAAAACGACTCAGTGGCCCTTCACTGCCTTTTTGACCCGCAGACTTCTGAGACATGATTGTGTGTCCCTTGTCACCAGGGCGTCCCCAAGAGCTTTGGTGAATGGTGTCTTGGCTCCCTACCTTGGCTGACAATCATGCCTCTCTGGTGGATTTTCCTGGCTCATATGACTCATCCTCACCAGCATGCTCATCTCTTGTAACCTCTGTTTCTTTCTCTGTCACCTGCTAGGTCAACTCAGGTATGTTTACATTGTTTTTCTAGTTTTCTCAGAGTCACGCCACTAACAAGCCGTCTCATTCCCATAGTTAGTAGCTAGAACGATAAATCTCACAGCAGAGGAGCATCTTTATGCAAATAAACAAGTGAGAAGAGCGAAACAAAGGCTGCATGTTGGAATTGAGAGTGCAAAAATGTGGTACTGGGTTAAATGGATATCCATTTGCAGAAGAAGAAATTCAGATTCCTACCTTATAACACACACACACACACACACACACACACACACACACACACTCAAAAGGGATAAAAGCATAAATGTGAGGGCTAAAATTGTTCAATTACTCCTGGTCCTGCAAGCCAAGTTGGCTCTGTCCCTGGGGCCTGCTGAGCTGGCAACTGAGTTCAGGCATGGTGGCGCATGCCTGTAACCCTAGAGCTGGGGAGGCTGAAAACAGGAGGACCACTATAAGTCAGCTGCATAGTGAAACCCTGTACCAAATACATAAATGAAACAAAAAGAAAAAGAAAAGAAATTATTCAATTAAAGATAGAAAAATGAAAGTGAATTTTCATGGCATTGCTTTAGGTCATATGTATGTCCTTAGACATAGCAAAAACACAAGAACTAAAGAAAACAGAGCCATATTTCTTTTCCTCAGTTAAAAGCTTTAAGAATGTTTCAAAGGATTCTGTGCTAGGCAGAGCCCACTACAGACAGATGCAGAAGAGTACACAATGCCTGTCTGTGTGCTGGAGATGTGAAGGATCTAGTGGAGAGCCTGGAGCCTATGGCAATGTTCCATGCAAGGGTGTATCAGGAGCCTGAAGCATGTGCACCTACAATGCCCAAGGGCCAGTGCTGGCAGCATCTGCACCAAACCATTGGGGGATCTGTCCCAGAAGGCCAGGAGATCTGTACTGGAAGCTAGGAAGTGACATTCAAGATGAGGACTAGAACTGACACTCCCTACAAGAAAGGAAACAGCCATAACCCTCTGAAGAAAAACTTCTAAAAGTTCTCCAAAGACAAGCAGTTTCAGTGAAGCTCCCCCACGGAAATCAGCTAAGTCCTTCCCTCCTGATTTTGTCTTTACTGACCCAACAACAAACCTCCTTAAGTTGGTCTCCCATGCCCAGTGCCAAGGAGGCTGAATTCAAGCAGCCAATTTACCACCTCAGACACAATCAGGGCAAAAAGAACTCATAAATAGGAGAAAACACCTGAAGATCATATATCTGGTAATGCATTTATATGTGAAAGTTACAAAGAATTCTGACAACTCAATAAATAAAAGACAAGGTGGGCAATGTGGCACATACCTAAAATTCTAGATACTGCTGTCCACTCCCCCTCAACTCTACAAAACACCAGGATCTCAGTTTCAAAAGTATTTAAGTAGACATTTCTCTAGTGGTGATATTCAGGTGGTGAACACCTGAAAGGACCCTTAGTACCACTAATCATGAGAGAAACAAAATATCCAAACCTGGACAAGCTATTTGATAGTTATAATGCTAAATACATGATATATTTTGATGTGTTTTTGGAGAAATTAGATGAGAATGTAAAAATGGTTTGCCACACTTTGGCAAACAGCTTAACAGTTTATATAATAGTTAAGCCTAGAATTGCCATATGACCTAGTAATTGAACCCCAAGTATGTGCCCCAAAGAACTCAAGACCTATGTCCACGTAAAAACCTGAACATGAATAATCACATGAAAATTCTTATGGCCAATGTGCAAATAATCCAAATACCTTCTCAGGTGATGAGGGGGTAGACAAAGTGTTTATTGTGCATATAAACTGTGGAATATGATTTGGTCATGAAAAAGGATGAACTATGATGCAAGGTGAGAGATGCCAGATAAAATTCTATCACACATGATCTTCTTCCATTTATCTGAAATGTTCAAAACAGGCAAATCCACAGAGGAAGTAGGTTAGTGGTCACTGGGGTGTAGAGGAAGGGATAGCACATTAAGGTCTCTGAGGTTTCTTCTGAGGGTGCAAGAAATCCTCTCCCACTAGATAGGGTGATCAAGGCACAACTCTAGAATATGCAGAAAGCCACTGAAATGTGTGCCTTCAAAAGGTGAATTTTGTGGTTTGAAAGTTATTTTTGAATAAAGCTCTTTAAAAAAAAACACCTCTCATTATACATTTCTGGTTCTTGAGGTTTAATAAAATAAACAACAGTCTGCACTGTATTCTAGAAGCCCGCACACCAACTCTGATAAATTACACTTTCAGCCATTGACATTTTGTTCCGTGTTTCTTGTTATTAAGTACATTATATTCTTCCAATGTGTCTGAGTCATATTGACTAAAGCTATCACACCAACCTAACTGCAAATAATTCAAAGAATTGTTGAGCTCCATTTCACATAAATAGACAAGTCAAGGGGAAACACATTTTTTTGCTATTTCAGTGTTCTAAGTTTTCATTATCATTTTGTTCCTAAAGATGAATAATCTCACAAAATGTACTTCAATGAAACATAGACAGTTGTCGCATAAAATCTGAGCAACGTTCGTGTTCTAACACCCAACCCCCTGAATTTTCAATTCTGTTTTTAAAGCTGGAAATAATTGTTTCCTGGGCACAGGAACAGATGTGTTTAATATATTTTAAAGTGTAAGATATACAATGACAAAAATAAAAAATGCCCCCAAAGAGGAAATTACAGCCTATGACAGCTTATTTTTTTGATTTAGTAATTTTCTGCTATGTTCAAAGCAGCTGCGGAGAGTAGCAAGTAATGAAATAAGACAGATTTATGGAGCCCACACATAGCAATATTTTTGTATAAAATTAGTCAAAATCATTACACTTGTAGATGAAGAAATATGTTCCAACAAGCTTGTGTGTTTAAAGTACAATCCTATTTGGTCTAAGTGAAGTGGAAGAACTGAGCAATTTATTGGATTAGTTAATCACCAACATTGTAGCTCATAATAATATTTGGGGAAATCTGCCAGACACTAGATCTCAAAGGATTAGGGTAATAAGACATTGATTTTCAATAAGTAGAATTCAACCCATATTGTAATCAGTCCTCCTGTCCAAGGACCTTAAGGGAAATAAGCCAGTGGAGGAATTTTCCACTGAAAATTCTTTGTTTTGTCTTAGAGTGTTGCTAAAATATTTTGATAAAGGGAGTCAGATATAAGTGACCCACTGAGGAAAACCCACTGAGTATTATTTAATTTTAAAATATAATTGGAAGAATGACTGATTCTAGCATGAACCTGAAGCATTTCTTATGTCAAAAATAGGAAGCACACACATGCACACACACAATTTTGGATCTAAAATTAATTGAATTAGTATAATTTGAACATCAAAGCAATTACATAGAATAATATATAGCAAAGTGGCAGGAAAGGGGAATTTGTAAATTTATATTGAAATACATATATGAGAAAGTAAGGCTCTCACTAATGGACTACCAAATGCTAACTAGGAAGTTTAGGGGCACACTAGATGGGAAAATTTATCACTTTATAATATTGTACCATTTTTACATAAGGTTGAAACATGAAATGATAACCAATGGATTCCTAATTGTAAGAAACTTTGGTCAGGAACAGCATATTTATGTGATACTAAAGGATCTCAGTGGCTGGGGGGGGTGCAGAAGTATTTGGAAGATGTTGGTCAATGGATATAAGAGAGATTGAGAGATGTATGACACTACCCAGCGATTATAGCTAATCGCAATAAACTCAACTAAAAATAAAGACAAACTCAAGACTTTTGTAGGTAAATGGATGCAAATAGAGACCACACTCATAAGTGAAATATATCAGACTCGCATGTGTAGACATCATATTTTCTGCCTAGTTTAAGAAACTGAAAGAGTAGTAAGGTCCAAAATGTTTTTGTTATTTGAAATAGATATTGTGAAAGAGAAAGAAAGGGCTCAAAAGGAAAGAACAACTGGGATGAGGAAAAAGAAAAGAAGGAAGGGAAAGGAAAAAAAGTGTATATACACACACACACACACATATATATATATATAGATATAGATATAGTAGCTAAAATAATTATACTATTAATTTTTATTAGTTAATTGAAAGAAACAATTTCTGCTTATATTGTCTGATTAGCTTTGCATGCCTGTGTCTTGTGATGTAAGTACTTTGAAGATAACCAAATGCCATATAATTAGCATTGTTAATGTCCTACTATCTTGTTTTGAAATTGAAATTGTTTCTATCTTTTGCTCCTAAAGAAACAAAAACAGTAAAAAAAAACCCCATGATTAGTACCTTGTATATTTTACCTTAAACTGTGTCATGTACTGGCGTGGGGGTGGTGTCATGACATCTGCAGCACTGCTGAGTCAAGCGACAGATTGAATTCCAAAGTGTAGCTGAGAGAAAAACATTTGATTACATCAATTTTGCCAATGTTGATATCTCTTTGACTATACACCTTAATATTCCAGGCTCTATGTACTGAAATATTTTTATGTCAAAGGCCATCATCAAATATTTCAGAAAAACATTAAATATAACTAGACAACTAGTTGCATAGACTAATACTCCTGATAGGCAGAATGGGGTAAAATATTAACATGGCACTATGTAGTTATTTTATATCACTTTATTTCCACAATTTATCTATCAATTCATAGTTTTGCTGTAATAGAAAGTTCAAAATATATTATTAATCTGGGGAATTTTTATTTTTATCAGTTTTGGTTTACCTGCATGTGAAGAATTCTCCAAATGAATCCTGGACTTAGGAAACCCACAAATTCTTTTCAAATATAATGGTTTTCCCAATTGAGGATTGTAAGATTGTGGTTTAAAATTTATATGGAGGAAGAAAAACGAGTATGAAATTCATTACTGTTATTTGGTAACAACTAAAGCGAACTTGCATCAGCCAAACTAACTACCAGGTTTACCAGGTAGAAAAACGAACCAACTCCTTCAGTAAAATTTACAAAACCATTTCCAAATAAGCAGTCAGGGCTATTTAGAGAGCCAAATTTTTAATCTTTTCATGTCAAAATTAAAAATAATAACAACAAAACTAAAAGTAACAGATCGTTGCTGTTCAATCAGTAATTAATTTGAATGAATGTGGAATAATAATTTCTCTTCCGTGCAGGATAAGATTGCAAAATGCTAAAGTAAGCAGTGCTGTGCTTAGATTGTCTTTTCATAAAGATCACACTGGCACAGCATGGGCTGGATGGAAGAGAAGCAGAGCAGGGCCAGATAGATGGCTCAATAGAATAAGCTCTTCCCTGGAGAGCGCAAGGACCTGAGTTCAATCCGCTGTTCTGCAGGAAAAGAGGGAGAGAGAGGGAGATAAAGAGAGAGAGAGAGAGAGAGAGAGAGAGAGAGAGAGAGAGAGAGAGAGAGAGAAGCAGAGCAAGTGGACCGTCACTCAGATGCTTTGTATAGTTCAAGGAAATCATGGTGACTTTGGGATATTAGTGGCCTGGAGGGAGAGAGGAGGGAGTAACTGAGAAGCATTTTTAAGAGGTATTTTTAAGGTGAAACACTCCCTGGTGTTTCACTGAATGTAATGATGGAAGTTTTCCATGACCCTTCTAGGTTTGTAGTGAAAAGAAATGGTGGAAAAAATTATGGAGACAGAAGACAACAGAGAAGGAGTCACTGGGGAGAATAAAGGTCGTGAACTCAGTGCTCAGGCAGTAATTTGCAAAAGGAAGAAAAGAAACAGGTGCAGTGAGGCATGGAGAGTTTTAAAATCTCCATCCACAAAGGGATAGATGGGGAGGTATTGCTTGTGGGATGTGCATGAGGAAGCAGGCAGGGCCAGTGTCATCACATCCACAAGGAGGAGTTGAAAAAGGAGCTCGTGGATAACTGTGCCTTGTTTGATGAATGTCAGAGATGGAGCTGGAGTCATCCTCTTGCCCCCTCTTTTTTGCCAATGAAATATCTGCTGAGCCATTAGGTATTTAAGCTTAAATACCTTCTCAGTAAAGAGAAGACCTATTAGGTGATAAATCCAGAATCTGCAATTGTGCTTCTCTTTCTCTAAAAGCCTGGGCATGTAATTATTGATACACGGATAGAGAATGAGATGAAAGCAACCTACTATGATCTACAGCCCATGCTAATGTGATTTGTGGCATATCAAAGGGTGGACCCGAATTAGTCAGTTGCCAGTCACTATAACACATCTTTAAAAAAATTATGTATTTGGTACAGGGTCTTGCTACACAGCCAGCATGGCATGCAGTGTCAGGGGTTGAACCTGGTCCTTGCACTTGCCGGGCAGGCAGTTAGACAGATGAGCTATCTCGCCAGCCCCACTATAACACATGTTTAGAGGCATAAATCTTTATAAAGAAAAGATTGATTTTATCCCACAGTTTTGGAATTGTAGACTAACAGGGCTGCCTTTTTTTGCTTTGGGTCGGTGCCATCTTGTCATGCCAGGAGTGAGTGGCAAAGCAAAAGCACTCAACTTCATGGCTGGGGAGTGAAAGAAAGGAAGAGATAAAGGTCCTGAAATCAACTTGGAGGGCTCACCACTGTGGTCCAAACACCTCTCAATTGGCCCCACTCTTGAAGGTTCCACCAGCTTACAAGAATGCCAAACCGGCAACCGACATTTAACAATGGGCATTTAGGGCACACAAAGATCTGAAGGACAGCAGTAGACAATTGAGGCTGTACTGGTTTTCTGTTGCTGCATAACAAGAGGACTTCATTTCCCTGCTGGTGGACAGATGAGTCCTTTTTCAGCTCCTGGAGACCTCCTGCAGCCCTTTGCTCTGGGTTTTGCCACAGATTTGTTGTATCTCCCAGACTTCTGTTTTGTTCTCAGCAAGAAAATTTCTTCTGTTTTTCATGGGCTCATGTGATTAATTTAGGTCCACCTGGGCTATTTCCTTCTTGGTAATCAGGCTCACATATTCCACCCACACTGAAGAGTCAGGGGAGGGGATTACACATTGGGAGGGGTTATGGAAGGTCAGTGAATTCTACTGACCTCCCAGGAAGGAGGGGAGAGAGAGAGAAAGAAAGAGAGAGAGAGAGAGAGAGAGAGAGAGAGAGAGACAGACAGACAGACAGACAGACAGAGATAGACACAGAGACATAGACGCACACACACACAAACAGAGGCATAAGCGTGAACAACCTACTGATTTGACAATATCACTGACATTTGCAGGGAAATAATCTTTACCTCTTTTTTGCAACATGGAAACATCTCAGGTGACTCTGCAGCAGAGAGGCCGTGCTCTCCTTCCCAGGACGCTGCAGCTGGACCATTTAGCTGTCTTTCTGGGAAGAGGGCCTGCTCTGGTGTGCATTGAAGGCCACCCAGGAAGGAGCATTTCCATGTGGGAATCTGAAGAAAGTGTAGTGCTGTGAATGTGGCATCAAATTCTCCCACAGCTGCTCTGCTGCCTCTCCCAGAGAGATCAAGACAGACCGCTGTCCAGTGAGGGAGAGACTGGGAGCCCAGGATGCTGGTGAGTAAGGGGGAAATAATGCTCTGTGGATGAGCAACACCAGAGCCTCACAGCTCGACCGCCCAAAGTTAATCTTCAGCTTGCTGCTCTTTCAGTTGCATCAAGATCTCCTTTCTTGGGAGCAAGCAAAGGCAGAGACAGGGGCATGAACAGCGTAATTGAGAAGGCTGCCAGCCTCTGAGAGTCTGGGGCCTGGACTCTTGGCTTTCAGAGCTACAAACCTTTCAGAAGGCCAAGGCAGCCTCCATGAAAATGAATGGAAAGCCTCTGACAGGCATACTCAGAGCTGCAAAATTGCAAACAGGCTTGGCATGCTGACTGCGGAGCCGGCAGACTCTGAACATCACTTGGTGTTAGGAGTCATGGGACAGCAGGCCCTTGCTTCACTGGAATGGGCTTTGGCATTCAAAAAATCACCATCTGCCTTCTCTTGGCTACCCCAGACCCCCAGGGAAGGACTTTGTTGTTGTGTCTGCGTTATGCGCCTCTTTTGTAGTAGAGGGGAATCATGCTGCTGAGTCAGCATCTGTCTTGAACAATGGAGAGAAGCAAAGTTTCAACATGAAGCCAGTTTTCACAGAAACGATTTTGACGTGGACAGCCAAGACTGGGTTTAAACTCTTATTCTGCCATCTAAAATTTGATTGAAAGATTAGGGCTGTAGCTCAGCAGTACAAGGGCTTGCTGGCAAGCGCAAGGTGCTGAGTTCAGTTCCTGGTACCACTAGCCCCTCAAAAAAAGATAATACAAAAAATAGGCAGAAATCTTGAAGACAGGGGTAGGTAGAGACTTCATGAATAAAAGCTAAACTGCATAGAAACACTTCAAAGAACCTACAACTGGGATCTTGTCCAATTAAAAATCTGTTTTACATCACAAGAAATCACCAGTAGAATAGAAAGAAACCCATAGAGTGGGAAAAAAATTTAGCTAACTGTATGCCAAACTAAGTACTTATATCTAGAACATATAAATAATTGAAAAACAATCATACTCCCCCAAATTTAAAGATATAACCAAAAAATGGGCATCTGAGATGAATGGGCACTTCTCAGATGAAGAAATACAAATGGCAAATAAATATATGAAAAAATGTTCGATATCATTGGTCATTTGAGAGATGCAAATTAAAACCACACTGAGATTCCGTCTCACCCCAGAAGAATGGCAAACATCAAGAAGTCAGCCAATAACAAATGCTGGAGGGACTGTGGGGAAAAAGAGGCCCTTCTGCACTGTTGGTGGGAGTGCAGAGTGGTGAAACCGCTGTGGAAATCAGTGTGGAGATGCCTCAAAAACTAGGATTAGACATCCCATTTGACCCTACTATTTCCCTTCTGGGCAGCTTCCTAGGAGAATTAAAACCATCATATTTATATGTGCACTCATATTTATTTTTTTATTTTTATTTTCTTCTGGATTTAGGACAGGGTCTACAGTGTATACAGGGTCTTACTAAAATGTTTTCAGCCTCCCAAGTGCTGGAATTACAGGCACGAGCCACCATGCCCAGTCTCAATTGCTGTCTTGGTGCACCCCAGGGGTGGGGCCCTCACAGCATGCCAGTAATCAGACTCTGGCCTTCGCACTCTGCCTAAGCAGGCACTTTAGTCGCAGAACTACCAGGCTGGACCTGCACCCATGTTTATAGCAGCACAATCTGTCATAGCAGGATCTTAGAAACAACCCAAATACCTGACAACCAAGAAGTAGATAAGAAAGATGTTGTATTTTTATACAGTGGAGTATTATTTAGCTATCAAGAAAAATAAACTTGAGACATTTATAGGAAATGGATGTAGCCTGAATCCATATTCATAAGTGAAATAAATCAGTCTTGCATGTGTAAACATCATATTGTCTTGCTAGTATAAGAAGCTGAAAGACTAAATAAGACCCAAATTGTACAATAGATGTTGTGAAACAGGAAGAAACTGCTCAAAAGGAAAGACAAACAGAAATGGGGGAAATGAGAAAAGAAGGAAGGGAAAAAGAAAAAGAAATACATCTCTATACACACAAAAAGATAGTTAAGATATTTATATTATTAATTGCCATTAGCTCATGGAAAGGAAAGGTTTATGCCTATATTTTCTTATTGATTTTTCATGCTTATATCCTGTAATATGAGCAACTACTAGTTTGAAGATATTATGTAATGTACTGACCATTACTCTCCTACATCTTACTTTGAAATTTTATATTCTGTTTTATTATTTAGTATTTTTTTCTTCTGTATTTTAGGGAAGAATCTACAGCGTGTTCAGGGTTTCACTACTAGATTGGACTCCTAGTGATTCTCCTGTTCACAGCCTCCCAAGAGAGGGGATTACAGGCTCCTGCTACCACACCCAGTCTCAACTACTTCCTCAGCATGCCCCAGATGTGGGGCTGGCATGGCAGGCCTGGGAACGAACCCCTGTCCCTGTGCTGCTTACAGGTGACTTTTCTTTTCCTTAATATAATAAATATATAAGGGGGCCTGCCCATTAGCTCAGTTGTTTAAGTGCCTGCTTAAGCAAAGCAGTCAGACTCAGAATACCATGGTTCAACCCCCAGATCCTCCTGCCTTACCAGACCTGCCCTGAAGGCATCCTGAGCCAGCCCCCCGCCCCACCAAAGAAAAAAGATAAATAAAGTCTGGTTGATCATAAACATGCTGCCCTTGCCTTGTGATCCTCCATTCATTTCCTTGGGTCCCATTTTCTCATGTGCAAAGAGGGAATCAGGCAAACAGGGTGAACAGGTAGAAACTGTGAAAAGAAACTGACAGCGTCAGTGCTCGATACAGAGGAGAGAATCCAGTGTGGGTGCCATCTCACCCTGCCTCAGACGACCTGTTGGCTGCTCCAGCAGCGGTTCCTCCCATGTTCTTCATGGCTGGCAGAGCCTGTGTCCTAGGAGGAGCAGTGGAAAGGCAGAGTGAGTTGTTTTCCTGAAGTTTCTCTTATGACCAGGCACTGGCATGTGGCCTACATTTGGCTCAGATCGCTACAGCTACCTTGGAACTTTAAAAAGGGACATGGGCTGGGGAGATGGCTCAGTGGAATAAGTGGTTCCCTGGCAAGCAGAAGGACCTGAGTTCAATCCCTGGTTCAATAAATAAATAAATAAATAAATAAATAGGGACATGAATGAAAAAAGGAAAGAAAAGAAGGAAGACTCAGAGGTCTGTGGCTTGAGAGAACCACTGAATTACTCCTGCAACCCCTTCTGGTATTTGGATCATCAAGATACGGTGAGGAAGTGTGCAAGCCCCAACTCTTGGTGGCTTATGGAGGCCAAGGGTTACTGTACACTGACCGGGGTGCACATCATGAATCAGCTAGGCCACTTGCTTTATTTATTTATTTATTTATTTATTTACTTTTTACCCTGGAATCCAGGTAGCTAGAACAAATGCACCCGACATATGATAGGTCTGGGGAACTGTCAGGTTGCAGAGTTACAAGCTATTTCAGAGGAGAAAAAAACAAAACAAAACAAAACAAAAACAAACACCCTAGGACATCTCTGCTAGTTTTCCAAATTGTCTTCTTCTTTCTCCTCTATTCAAAATTTAATCCACTGGTAGAATGATAGCTCCCAAATCCCTCTTTTTGCTTTGAGTTATTTTGGTTATGTTTTTTGTTTTTTAAATCTTTCACATGGCCTCACTACATAGCTCAGAGTAGCAGTGATCCTCCTGTTCTCAGCCTCCCCTGTGCTGGGTCTACAGGTGTTTACCAACACACCCAGACCAGCTCAATGGCCAGCCCAGTGCACCCAGGGGTGGGGCTGGTGCAGCCTGGGGTGCCAGAGTTCAAACCTGGCCCCTGCACCTGCCCAAGCAAGCAAGTGTTTAGTCCTCTGAGGTATCTCTCTGACTTTCCTTTTCTCAATTTGATTAGACTGTTGCTACCAAGCCAGTGGTGTGCAACAAAGATTTACAAACCCCAGGGGCTTACAAAAGTAAGTGTGTTGTTTACTCACATATCAGTGGAACAGTAGTAATTTTGTAGGGATCAGCTTGAATTGACTGTGTTTGACTTCACGTGTGTATTGAATTCAAGTCTCCTCCATGTAGTGTCTTTCTTTGGACTGCCTGTTATGTGGTATGCATTTGTCTTATCTGAAAAAAAAAAAAGATGCAAGCAAACCGATCCATGAAGGCACAAAAACATCTGTTGAAGTGAATGGAATTAGCATTTCACCACTCAAGTCAAGTTAGAGGGCCACCAGTTAGGAAGCAACAAGTTGGGGACAAAAGGAGATATGATGTGTATGCTGTCTTCATCCCTAGGTGACACTGCAAAGTTGTGCAGGTGGGAATGGGGGTATACAATTGTAGTGCAAAGAAACAGTTCAAATTTACAATGCAATTCCAGTCCAGCATATATATATATATATATATATATATATATATATATATATATATATATATATATATATATACAGGTACACTAATGAGTGCCCATGGCTTGGGCAATGAGTGTCAATTGACACTTGACATTGCTTTTATTTATTTATTCATTTCGGTGGAACAGGGGATTGAACTCAGGCCCTTGTGCTTGCCAAGGAATCCCTTATTCCACTGAGCCATCTCCCCAGCCCTTGACATTGCTTTTGTGTTCTGGCATTTATCTTTCTTTCCTTTTCTCCTGTGCCTTCTTATGTAAACCAAGTATCCATTTTATTAGTCTCTGATTACCCAGCTATAGTGCTATTATTTGTGGCTGTTGCTGATTCTATTCTTCTACCTGGAGAAGCCCTATCCTTCCTCTAGCCCCCTGCTGAGTCTGACCCCGCTCTCCTGTACTTTTGTTCTCCTTACAATTCTGCATCATAGTATTTGTTTGCACTATTTGAGACTTAGCGATCGAGATGTGAGATAGATTTTTTTATCCCATCCAGAACTATAGCCTTTGAAAGATCCAGAACAATTTGAGGTGCTGGAATTGACATTTTTGCTTTCACTCTAGGAGAACACCTACAGATGTGCAGACCAGTGAAGAAGCCATTTAGATATGGACATAGAATTTTACTACAAACAAGAAGTAAAAAAAGACAGACTCCAGTTTACTAAATACACACACCAATTAATTGATCACATGTATCAGTGGCTCTCTCCGAGAACCCAATGTGGGTCCCAAACTGAACATTTGGTGGATCTGTATTTTCATTTCCTTGAGCTGTGAGCATTTGCTCACAGGGTTTCCAGTTTTATTATCCATGTCACTTGATTCCTTGGATAATTAAAAGAAAACAAACAGCAAGTCTACTTACATCATCTCTGGAGGTTTAATTGGTTGCATGACATTTGGTTGAATGGGAACCTCTGTCCCAAAATGAAATTGAACAAGCATTATGTACAAAAGGAAAGACCTCCCACTCTAGAATTTTGCATTTAAGTTTCTCACAGTGAGTGTAGTGTGAAAAGAAGGAGGGATCTGGAAAGTGTTAGTCCTCTTCTGCTACCTTTGTCCTTGATGTGACCCTTACCATGAATGGGTCTTTCTATATTCCAATGAGAATACTTAGTGTCTAGAACAGTGAGCCCCATTGTTGGACACTGGGAAATCTCATTGATGCCTAGCTTCAGTTGATCGGTGTTCAAATAGTTAAAATTACATGGAAGGGGCATAGCTGCTATTGGCAAGGGAAGCATCTTATGACAAAGGGAGTTGAAGTTATCCCAGGGCAGCTGTCTTTGATAAGAAAGAGAATGTTGTTAAAATGCTACAGTATTGCTTAACCCTGAAGTGGTTTGTATTAGGTGGTGCTTCTCCAGAGAAACAGCAATTGAATTGTGTGTTTTCATGCGTGCGTGTGTGCTTGTGTGTGTGTGTGTGTGTGTGTGTGTGTGTGTGTGTGCAGTCATTTGGGGGATTTGTTCCAGGACTCCTCATGGACACCAAAATCTGAAGACACTCCTAATCCTCATACACATTGATATAGCATTTGTCTATAACCTATGCATATTATCCTGTATATGTTAAACCATTTTTCGATCTCTTGTAATATGTAATGTAATGTAAAGTGCACACAGATTATTGTTGTATTTTACTATTTATGGAATAAAATGAGAATAAAAAGTCTGTACATGTTTTGTAGGTATAGCCATTCACTTTTTTTTCTGAATACTTTCAATCTTGCTTTACTTTCAAGGTATCTTTTTTGGATGTTTTTCAGAGCTTGTCCTTTGCTGGCCCCAAAGATAGCTCAGCAGATTAAAGTACCTGTTTAAATAAGCTTAGGCAAACACAAGGACCGTGATTCTGTCCTGGGTACCACATACCATGCCAGTTCTGACCCAGGGCAGGCTGAGCTACTAGAGTCTGGGAGTGGTGGTACATGCCTGTAATCCCAGAGCTGGGGAGACTGAAAGCAGGAGGATCACCATGAGTCAGAGCTGCATAGTGAGATCCTGCAACAACCAAGTACATAAGAACACAAAACTGAGCTTGTCCTTTGTTATTGCTGTCTTAGGGCCCAGGCATCTTTGCCAAGGCCGGAGACCACCTGTCTAGGGCCTAACATTCCCCAACCACTTGGAGCTCTGCATGGAACTCTTGCTGCCCAGTAAGAAGAGCCAAGCCCAGACACTGAGACTTCCTAGTGATGCAAAAAGAGTTGTTCCAGGCTCTCTTTGGGTGGCTTTCCCTTGTCTCTGCTTAATCATACAGCTTTCATCTCTCTGCCTTCCAGATGGAGGGCCGCTCTCGTATACTCTCATCAGGATTCTAGCCTCTAGAAAAATGTGAACCAGATGGGAATTATCTTCTGGCATTCAAGATCCAACTGACCCCAAGCTACCTGCTGGAAAGAAGGAGAAGTAAAGATCTAGAGAGCTAATTTGAAATGAGTACAGTACCTGGTGACCCATGTTATGTGTTGTGGTGCTTTCTGGTCTTCTCTGCTCCAATTGTTTTCCCTGATAGATTGAAAACTCTATCAGGTCTGTATGTTTTCTTTCTCACTCCTTTGCTGTCAAGCATGACATAATGAGAGGTTGTTGAATACTGATGCTGGGAGGAATCCAACCCTTTAGCAATACAGCCACCACTGGCTGGCAAAACTGCTTGACGAGCTTTTATGGATCTTGCTCCTGGGTTTTATCACTGAGGTTTGATTCAGTAGCACATGAGGGGTTTCCAGTTGAAGAATCCCTGATCAACTAATGATTTTATTTTATAGAAGAACAAATGAGACCTGGAAGGTTATGCGACTCAGCTAAGTTATAGTTGGCGATGGAGATCACAAAGTTACTCATTTATTATACAACCCTTTTCATAAGTGTGTTATTCTATTACCTAAAATAATGAAGATATATATATATATATATATATATATATATATATATATATATATATATATATATATATATATATATTTAACAATTCAAGCTACATAGAAATGTAGGGTGAGAGTACTTTGCCCCCTTTATCTTCTCATTTTTATTTCCAGGAGTTCATGACTAAATTTTCTAGCTATCAGGACATGCTGAGATGGTGATTGAGAGTGGAATGCACCTGTAATCCCAGCGCTTGGAGGATCACTATGAGTCTTATCTGTGTAGTGAGACCCTGTAGATCCTATACTAAATACACGAAAAAAATAAAATTTCCAGCTATCTTTTCAGATAGTTTATATGTAAATACAAAATGCACATCTGTACATAAATCATGCCTTCACAGATGGGGTTGTGGTGTGTATAGCTCTATATATGTTTGTATGATTTATTTTTGCCATTCAAAAATATTTACATTCAGCACTTATAGTTTGATTTTATTTTACAAACTTTTTAAGGCATGAAAGCATTTGGCAAAGTGACCATTTGTGTGCTAATTTATATTTCGAAGTTTTTAATTCATTTTGTACAGGGTCTAAGTACACAGCTTGAACTCATGGTAATCCTTCTGTTTTCAGCCTCCCCAGCATAGAGATTACAGACATTGTTCTCAGAAGATATGTTAATATGCTATGGTTTGGCGTTGGCCAAATTGTGTGCCCCAAGTTTCATATTTGGAAAGTTGGTGCTCCACATGGCGGTGTTGGCAAGTGGGACCTTGAGAACATAGGGCATGCTGCGAGCTCTGGAGGACAATTGGTGGCGTGTCCTTGGCGTTGTGGGGAGCCAGGATCTATGGCTTCCTGCTTGCAGATGCGACCTTTTACTCCCACTTGTGCTCCTGCTGTGATGCTGAGGTTTTCTCCAGTGATCTCAAACCTGTGAGTGAAATAAACTCTTCTCCACAGAAAGGATGCGTGGGTGATGGTATGGCATTTCCACTCCTAGAAATTTCAGATGGTCTACCTCCAAATTTCCACTAAGCCCTCTGTCATGTGCAGCTTTTGGTCTAACTGTCTAGAATGTTGCTATGTTCTAGGTAGCAGGTAAAATAGAAAGGAATTTGTATCAGAGATTTCTTTTGCTAAATTTCCTTATCTTTTCCTCTCTCTCTCTCTCTCTCTCTCTCTCTCTCTCTCTCTCTCTCTCTCTCTCTTTCTCTCTCTCTCTCACACACACACACACACACACACACCCCTCTTTCCTTCCTCTATTGGTGTTATAGTTTGGGTCTAGGTGTTTCCCCCAAGGACTCAGGTAGTGATAGATGGGGCTTCTTAGAGGTGTTCTATCTCAGTTACTTTTCTCTCATTTCTGGGACAAATGCCCGACACTCAAAATGAAGGAAGGAAAGGTTTATTTAGCTCAGTTCCAGTAACTCCAGTAGGCTTCAGTGCCTATTAAGCTATCTCCAAGTCAGAGTGGCACAAGGTAGAGAGCAAGTTTTCATGGGGGCCACAAAGAGCAGGTAGTAAAGGGACTGGGAGTAGCTCCTGTGACCAGCTGACCTCTCTCCCCTCCTTATATTGCAGTACAAATTACCTGCCCCAGTGCAGGTGCAGCATCCACATCTAGAAAAATCAATTGCAAACTCCAGAAACCACCCCTTGACTGCATGAGGCTTTGGAGGGACACCTAGACACAAACTATACCAAGGCCACATATAGAATATGTGATACTGGGATTAAAGGTATGTGATCACTAAATCAGTTTCCTGATCCATTTAGTAATGCTGCACTTCTCGTAGCCTGGATGCAATGTAAGGGTCAGAAAGAGACCTGTTTTCTCTCTTACTCACTTTTGCTGTCTTCTGTATGCAATGAGATGTCCCTTCTATGATGTCCCTCTGTCATGTGCTACCCTGGCTTGGAACTAGCTAACCATAGATTGAAACTACAAACTGCAAGCCAAATAAATTTTTCTGCCTTTAAATTTGGGTATCAGGGTTTTTTGTCTCAACAATGAGAGGAAAATGACTAAGATACTTGGTCTTCTCTTTTAGAAGCTTTATTGAGGTTACAATTGATGTACAAAGAACTTGACCTGTTTATTTGTACAATTTGTTAGGATTAGACATTAATAAACACCTGTGATGCCATAAGGGTGAGCAAAGTAATAACCATAACGGTACTCAACACTCCCCAGAGACTCCATGTGTCCCTCCATTTTTGAGTTAATACATCAAGAGGATATACTTCTTGCATAACGAACAATACAGCATCATATCATTGACAATAGCCATTATAGCACATAGCAAATGTCTGGAACCTACCCATGAAGTAAAGTTTGTTTCTTTCCAAAAGTGTCTTCTGTTTCATCCATTTACAGGTAAGACTATAGCTAGCTATAAGATGTAAGGCCATGAAATCTGTATGAGGGCTAAGTCAGATCCAGCTAATTATTTTAGATAATATTAAAGAAAGGGAAAATGATAGCATGGTATTGAGGTCATTATCTGCTCCTAGATAATATAAGAAATAGGGAATAAAGCCAAGGAAAATAATTATAGACTGCTCTGAAACAAGTGATTTTTACATAACATATCCTGTATGTCAGTCATGGGAGGGATTGGATTGGGCTAATTTTACATGACATATAACTAAATTTCAGAAAGACCCTATTTCTTATCTATGATCACACAGTAGAAGGGGACCCAAAGTCAGAAACTGAACACAGGTCTGGTTGCACTCCTAAGTCATATTTTTCCTTCTAGGCTATTGTGACAGTCAAGGAGAACATTCAAGCTTATGTCAGAGAAGTCAATTGGAAGGCTAGTGGAGAGAGCAAGATGAAGTTGCAATTTTGAAATAGAAATACCCTGATGAGAAAGGTCTCCTGCTTATGAAAAATGTTCAACTAAAGAAAAGATCAGTTGCTGTTGTACATTTCTATTTGTATTTCTTCTTTTGACTTCTTATACTAGGGAGACTATACGATATTTACACATGTGGGTCTGATTTATTTTACTTATGAGTAGATGTTCAAGTGGCATCCACTTCAATATAAATGCTTCAAGCTTATCATTCTTAATAGCTGAGTAATACTCCATTATATAGAAATACCTCATCTTTTTCAACCATTCCTCATGTGATGGACATCTTGGTTGTTTCCAAGATTTTGCTGTCACACATTGTGCTGCTATAAACATAGGTACACATGTATCACTATGATATAACGTTTTCAGTTCCTCTGGGAAAATTCCCAGTAGGGGGATAGCCAGCTTGAATGGAATTTCTAGTCCTACTCTTTTGAGGAGTCTGCACACTGACCTCCACAATGGTTGTACCAGTCTACATTCCCACCAGCAGTGGAGAAGTGTTCCCTTTTCCCCACAACCTCTCCAACATTTGTTGTTGGTTGATTTCCTTATGATAGCCATTCTTTCTGGAGTGAGATGGTATCTCAGTGTTGTTTTTATTTGCATTTCACGAATGGCTAGTGATGTGGAGCATTTTTTCATATATTTATT